>APFE030145298.1:4765-20094 GCA_000404065.3 Pinus taeda | reverse complement strand
TCCCTTCATTAATTGCGGGTTAACCACTTACAATTATTAATATGGGCTTTATTGACTCTTGACTATGACGTGATCCCATGACATGAATAAGGGGGTTAGGGTGGGACCCTAACATAAGTCATCTGCCCCATTGCAACGCATCATTGTAGAAGAACCATTCCAATAAAGGGGCTTAGATGTTATTGGTGAGATATTTCCACACTCATCAAAGCAACACCGTTATATTCTCACCGCTACAGATTACTTCACGTAGTGGGCAGAAGTAGTTCCCCTCAAGCAAGTGAATGATTAGGAAGTCATCAGCTTCCTCAAGTAAAATACCATTTCCAGGTTCGACTTTCCAACTTCACTTGTTTTTTATAATGAAACTTATTTATCATCACTAAACATTTATGACATTTCACTGGAAAATGGCATCGCATTGAATAATCCATCTAACTACTACCCACAAGGAAATGGTACTACTGAGTTGACCAAAAAGAACCTTATATACATCATTAAAAAGGTTATCTTATTTGAATAGAGGAATGGGAACACTACTTTAGTGAACGCTCTATGGGTTGACCATGTCATGCCTAAACCTTCTTTGAATACTTCTCCTTAGTTCTTGGTGTATGGAAAAGAAGCCATCCTACCTCCAAACGTTTACCTGCCTTCCCTTCAACTTTCATAAGAATCTCAAGGTAAGCCTTGTCTCTTGGTTCATAGTAGGATAAAAAGTCTCCTTAACCTACAAGAAGAAGGAAAAAAAGAAAAATAAAAAAATTATCTTCACCATAACAGTATGATGATATGGTTTGATAAGAATTTTGTCGGGATCAAAAAGGAATTCAGTGTGGGTGACCTGGTATTGTAGTGGGAAAAAGCCCACGAAGAGAAGGGGAAACACACTAAGTTCCTATCCTTTTGGATTATACCATTTTCTATTCATGAGAAGTTTGGCCATCACACTTATCATCTCCAATATTTGGACAAGAATACTGATTCTCTTCCTGTAAATGGCCAAGATTTGAAACAATATTTTCAATCACAGGTTAGGGTTATGCCCTATCCTATGTACATAATATGTTATTTTTGTTTGTTTGTCATGTTCAGTCTTTTCATTCTATTTTATTTTTTTCATGTGAATAAGTGTCGTGTGTAAGTGTGTTTTGGGTTCCAATGTATGTGGCAGAATTGAAAAGAGTTTTGTGACACTACAACATTTAGCTAACCTTCAAGCCTTCTTCTTTGTCTTGGTTACACCTTTTGGTCGATGATGTTTTGATGGAAAATGCAATCCTTGAGTAAGGAGATTTTTTTGTTGAACAATGATATTTGTGTCTGTTCTAGAAACCTCATGCCTACACTTGGTTCTTTATGTTTTGGTGTTTTCCACGCTGATCCAATCAAGCAGAGAAGGACATGAGAAAAATATAAATGATCAAACTCATATTAAAGGTTTTATATATGCTTCTCTGAAGGAACAACTTCTTCTTCTCTCACTAAGTCGGTATCCCTCTTCCACCCCATGAAATAAATATGTGACAATGTACAGTCCTATATAAAATAAATAAATAAAGGGCAAAAGAAGAGAAAGGCTTCCTATGCAGAGAGGTGAAGCAAGTAACTTTGTTGGGGTATTGTCTAAGCTCATTGGAAATGAAGAAATGCTTGTGTTCTTGATGTGAATACGCTGGGGCACTGTCCAAGCCTACTGGAAATGGAGCAACACCAGAGATGATAAAGTATACTATGAATATCATAAGCTCACGAATAACATTACCCTTCTCCTGAATCGAAACATTACGATATGGATGGTTTTATGATTGTGTTCAACTGAGAAAGGATGAAGGGGACTATGTTTATACATTGGGTAAGTAGGTAACTAAAATAATTTTCGTGATGAATCAATACTCCCTGAGGAGCTATACCCTGCACAAAATATTTGACTATGGCAGAGAAGTTGGAATTCAACTAGTGTGTCGCCATGTGTTGTCGCTGCTACAACACCCTCCGAAATTTTTCCCTAGATCCAAATTTTAGGGCCTACTTTGACTTTACGTATTGTCATTGTAAATCTTAAGAGTCATCACATGTGTTTTCTCTAAGTTATCTTGTCCCGTTTAGAGGAAAATTAAAGTGTTGTCTTTTAACATGTAAAGTGTCATGCATCACACATATGTAGTTTTGGTTTGTTTCAAGGGGTAGTGATAATGAGTCATTCTTATCATGTAGACATGTATCACACTCATTCCTAAAGTTTCAAGCACTGTCACACAAGTGTCATCACTATCATCGCAAAAAGTACCTTTAGCGTCACACTTGGGGAAATATGCCGCAATGTCATCTCATTGGGGGAAGTATTTTGTTCATATGTTCTGTGTGATAAATGTTGTGTCATCAATTGTTCTAAGTGTGTGATCATGCTCTTGTTTTGTCATTGTTCACTTTGGACTTACTAATCCCACACTTAGCCAAATCTGAAAAAGTGCCCTCCCAAGCAACTTAACCTCACTCAACCGTCTTGAACTGTGCATTATGCAGTTTCAACCCTCAAGCTCAGACCTTTCCTCTTATAACTTCACAATGCACAAAGCCTACCTTCTAGAACTACACACTACATAGTATTAATGCTTAGCCTTGACCCTTGACCTCCAGAACTATGCAACTCCTACCTCCAATCACCTTCTTTAGTGCACTACGCAGTCTCAAGCAACAAGCCTCAACCTTGACCTCTTGAACTAAGAAACTGTGCAAGCCCTAGGCATCTGTCCCTCTAGAACTACGCAATGAGAAACTTCAAACCTCAAGCCTACAACCTAACCCATTGAGCCCCTCAATTGCGCTATCATCGAACCCCTACCTGCTTGAATTGTGCACTACAGAGGCTCAAGGTTCAGTCCTGACCCCTAACCTCCTGAGCTCCTTGAACCAGTCTCCCAACCTATCACCCGGTTTCAGCTTAGTTAATGGTTGTCATGAAGTGTTGAGTGTGGAGCATGATTATCTTCTTTATTTAGAGGTATTGCCACATTGGACCCCAATTTGTAATGTGGCGGCAACGCCACCCATAAAATGTACGCTGCAAGGAGGGTTTTGGGGGCGGGGAGGGCTATGATCTTTGGGAGCCCCCCCTTGGTGGGGGATCGAGGGGCAGTGCCCCCGAAGCTAGAAATAGATGTAAAATTGCCTTGTAAAATATTGTAATTTCGTAGTCAATCTGCGTCGTTCATTAGGAAGAGATTTGACGGTAGAAGTTATGCTTAATTTATGGTTTTTTTCCCTATAAGCTAACCCCTCACTATATATGAAGGAATTGTATTGCGTCTATGTAGTTCTATATCATGAGTGAGAAAGAGAGAAGAGATTGTGTGAGAGTGAAGAGAGAATTACAACGGATCTGTAATAGGTTGCATCTCTTTAGTTTGCTAGATAATATAAAAGGAAGGACTGACTGTTTCTCCATGGATGTAGCCCAAATTGGGTGAAACATGTATATCTATGTCTCTCTTGTTTTATGTGCTAATATTTCTGCAATATATTTTATGTTAAAGAGAGATTCCATACAGGTTGGTAGAATTTTATGTTTGTGGAAAAACCTGTGAACAATTTATGAAACCAACGTTTCAGACTAGCTTGGTGAGTCCATCATGAGGGCAATGAGATTTGTATTTTGAGAAGAGAGATCGTGAAATTACAGAGCAATTAATAGTTAATTTTAAAAAATATTTGATGTCTAGGTTTCTAGCTATGGAAATTCTCATCTTCTCAAAATTTAAAGCATTGTTCATTATGTCCCTTCCATGGTGGGACTTAATGGTGTTAAAGAGAGATTCCATACAGGTTGGTAGAATTTCCAGGTTTTTCCACAAACATAAAATTCTACCAACCTGTATGGAATCTCTCTTTAACACCACTAAGTCCCACCATGGAAGGGACATAATGAACAATGATTTAAATTTTGAGAAGATGAGAATTTCCAGAGCTAGAAACCTAGACATCAAATATTTTTTAAAATAACTATTAATAGCTCCATAATTTCACGCTCTCTCTTCTCAAAATACAAATCTCATTTCCTTGATGATGGACTCACCAAGCTAGTCTGAAACGTCGCTTTCATAAATTGTTCACAGGTTTTTCCACGAACATAAAATTCTACCAACCTGTATGGAATCTCTCTTTAACACCATTAAGTCCCACCATGGAAGGGACATAATGAACAATGCTTTACATTTTGAGAAGATGAGAATCTCCAGAGCTAGAAACCTAGACATCAAATATTTTTTAAAATAACTATTAATAGCTCCATAATTTCACGCTCTCTCTTCTAAAAATAAAAGTCTCATTGCCCTGATGATGGACTCACCAAGCTAGTCCGAAACGTTGGTTTCATAAATTGTTCACAGGTTTTTCCACAAACATAAAATTCTACCAACCTGTATGGAATCTCCCTTTAATACCATTAAGTCCCACCATGGAAGGGACATAATGAACAATGCTTTAAATTTTGAGAAGATGAGAATTTCCAGAGCTAGAAACCTAGACATCAAATATTTTTTAAAATAACTATTAATAGCTCCATAATTTCACGCTCTCTCTTCTCAAAATACAAATCTCATTGCCCTGATGATGGACTCAACAAGCTAGTCCGAAACGTTGGTTTCATAAATCGTTCACAGGTTTCTCCACAAACATAAAATTCTACCAACTTGTATGGAATCTCTCTTTAACACCATTAAGTCCCACCATGGAAGGGACATAATGAACAATGCTTTAAATTTTGAGAAGATGAGACTTTCCAGAGCTAGAAACCTAGACATCAAATATTTTTTAAAATAACTATTAATAGATCCATAATTTCACGCTCTCTCTTTTCAAAATACAAATCTCATTGCCCTGATGATGGACTCACCAAGCTAGTCCAAAACGTTGGTTTCATAAATTGTTCACAAGTTTTTCCACAAACATAAAATTCTACCAACCTATATGGAATCTCTCTTTAACACCATTAAGTCCCACCATGGAAGGGACATAATGAACAATGCTTTAAATTTTGAGAAGATGAGAATTTCCAGAGCTAGAAACCTAGACATCAAATATTTTTTAAAATAACTATTAATAGCTCCATAATTTCACGCTCTCTCTTCTCAAAATACAAATCTCATTACCCTGATGATGGACTCAACAAGCTAGTCCGAAACGTTGGTTTCATAAATCATTCACAGGTTTTTCCACAAACATAAAATCCTACCAACTTGTATGGAATCTCTCTTTAACACCATTAAGTCCCACCATGGAAGGGACATAATGAACAATGCTTTAAGTTTTGAGAAGATGAGAATTTCCAGAGCTAGAAACCTAGACATCAAATATTTTTTAAAATAACTATTAATAGCTCCATAATTTCACGCGCTCTCTTCTCAAAATACAAATCTCATTGCCCTGATGATGGACTCAACAAGATAGTCCGAAACGTTGGTTTCATAAATCATTCACAGGTTTTTCCACAAACATAAAATTCTACCAACCCGTATGGAATCTCTCTTTAACACCATTAAGTCCCACCATGGAAGGGACATAATGAACAATGCTTTAAGTTTTGAGAAGATGAAAATTTCCAGAGTTAGAAACCTAGACATCAAATATTTTTTAAAATAACTATTAATAGCTCCATAATTTCATGCTCTCTCTTCTCAAAATACAAATCTCATTGCCCTGATGATGGACTCACCAAGCTAGTCTGAAACGTTGGTTTCATAAATTGTTCACATGCTTTTCCACAAACATAAAATTCTACCAACCCGTATGGAATCTCTCTTTAACACCATTAAGTCCCACCATGGAAGGGACATAATGAACAATGCTTTATATTTTGAGAAGGTGAGAATTTCCAGAGCTAGAAACCTAGACATCAAATATTTTTTAAAATAACTATTAATAGCTCCATAATTTCACGCTCTCTATTCTCAAAATACAAATCTCATTGCCCTGATGATGGACTCACCAAGCTAGTCCGAAACGTTGGTTTCATAAATTGTTCACAGGTTTTCCCACAAACATAAAATTCTACCAACCTGTATGGAATCTCTCTTTAACACCATTAAGTCCCACCATGGAAGGGACATAATGAAAAATGCTTTAAATTTTGAGAAGATGAGAATTTCCAGAGCTAGAAACCTAGACATCAAATATTTTTTAAAATAACTATTAATAGCTCCATAATTTCACGCTATCTCTTCTCAAAATACAAATCTCATTGCCCTGATGATGGACTCACCAAGCTAGTCCGAAACATTGGTTTCATAAATTGTTCACAGGTTTTTCCACAAACATAAAATTCTACCAACCTGTATGGAATCTCTCTTTAACACCATTAAGTCCCACCATGGAAGGGACATAATTAACAATGCTTTAAATTTTGAGAAGATGAGAATTTCCAGAGCCAGAAACCTAGACATCAAATATTTTTTAAAATAACTATTAATAGCTCCATAATTTCACGCTCTCTCTTCTCAAAATACAAATCTCATTGCCCTGATGATGGACTCACCAAGCTAGTCCGAAACATTGGTTTCATAAATTTTTCATAGGTTTTTCCACGAACTTAAAATTCTACCAACATGTATGGAATCTCTCTTTAACACCATTAAGTCCCACTATGGAAGGGACATAATGAACAATGCTTTAAATTTTGAGAAGATGAGAATTTCCAGAGCTAGAAACCTAGACATCAAATATTTTTTAAAATAACTATTAATAGCTCCATAATTTCACGCTCTCTCTTCTCAAAATACAAATCTCATTGCCCTGATGATGGACTCACCAAGCTAGTCCGAAACGTTGGTTTCATAAATTGTTCACAGGTTTTTCCACAAACATAAAATTCTACCAACATGTATGGAATCTCTCTTTAGCACCATTAAGTCCCACCATGGAAGGGACATAATGAACAATGCTTTAAATTTTGAGAAGATGAGAATTTCCAGAGCTAGAAACCTAGACATCAAATATTTTTTAAAATAACTATTAATAGCTCCATAATTTCACGCTCTCTCTTCTCAAAATACGAATCTCATTGCCCTGATGATGGACTCACCAAGATTGTCCGAAACGTTGGTTTCATAAATTGTTCACAGGTTTTTCCACGAACATAAAATTCTACCAACATGTATGGAATCTCTCTTTATCACCATTAAGTCCCACCATGGAAGGGACATAATGAACAATGCTTTAAATTTTGAGAAGATGAGAATTTCCAGAGGTAGAAACCTATACATCAAATATTTTTTAAAATAACTATTAATAGCTCCATAATTTCACGCTCTCTCTTCTCAAAATACAAATCTCATTGCCCTCATGATGGACTCACCAAGCTAGTCCAAAACGTTGGTTTCATAAATTGTTCACAGGTTTTTCCATGAACATAAAATTCTACCAACATGTATGGAATCTCTCTTTAACACCATTAAGTCCTACCATGGAAGGGACATAATGAACAATGCTTTAAATTTTGAGAAGATGAGAATTTACAGAGCTAGAAACCTAGACATCAAATATTTTTTAAAATAAATATTAATAGCTCCATAATTTCACGCTCTCTCTTCTCAAAATACAAATCTCATTGCCCTGATGATGGACTCACCAAGCTAGTCCGAAACGTTGGTTTCATAAATCGTTCACAGGTTTTTCCACGAACATAAAATTCTACCAACATGTATGGAATCTCTCTTTAACACCATTAAGTCCCACCATGGAAGGGACACAATGAACAATGCTTTAAATTTTGAGAAGATGAGAATTTCCAGAGCTAGAAACGTAGACATCAAATATTTTTTAAAATAACTATTAATAGCTCCATAATTTGACGCTCTCTCTTCTCAAAATACAAATCTCATTGCCCTGATGATGGACTCACCAAGCTAGTCCGAAACGTTAGTTTCATAAATTGTTCCTAGGTTTTTCCACAAACATAAAATTCTACCAACTTGTATGGAATCTCTCTTTAACACCATTAAGTCCCACCATGGAAGGGACATAATGAACAATGCTTTAAATTTTGAGAAGATGAGAATTTTCAGAGCTAGAAACCTAGACATCAAATATTTTTTAAAATAACTATTAATAGCTCCATAATTTCATGCTCTCTCTTCTCCAAATACAAATCTCATTGCCCTGATGATGGACTCACCAAGCTAGTCCAAAACGTTGGTTTCATAAATTGTTCACAGGTTTTTCCACAAACATAAAATTCTACCAACCTGTATGGAATCTCTCTTTAACACCATTCTGTCCCACCATGGAAGGAACATAATGAACAATGCTTTAAATTTTGAGAAGATGAGAATTTCCAGAGCTAGAAACCTAGACATCAAATATTTTTTAAAATAACTATTAATAGCTCCTTAATTTCACGCTCTCTCTTCTCAAAATACAAATCTCATTGCCCTGATGATGGACTCATCAAGCTAGTCCGAAACGTTGTTTTCATAAATTGTTCACAGGTTTTCCACAAACATAAAATTCTACCAACCTGTATGGAATCTCTCTTTAACACCATTAATTCCCACCATGGAAGGGACATAATGAACAATGCTTTAAATTTTGAGAAGATGAGAATTTCCAGAGCTAGAAACCTAGACATCAAATATTTTTTAAAATAACTATTAATAGCTCCATAATTTCATGCTCTCTCTTCTCAAATTACAAATCTCATTACCCTGATGATGGAATCACCAAGCTAGTCCGAAACGTTGGTTTCATAAATTGTTCACAGGTTTTTCCACAAACATAAAATTCTACCAACCTGTATGGAATCTCTCTTTAACACCATTAAGTCCCACCATGGAAGGGACATAATGAAAAATGCTTTAAATTTTGAGAAGATGAGAATTTCCAGAGCTAGAAACCTAGACATCAAATATTTTTTAAAATAACTATTAATAGCTCCATAATTTCACGCTCTCTCTTCTCAAAATACAAATCTCATTGCCCTGATGACGGACTCACCAAGCTAGTCTGAAACTTTGGTTTCATAAATTGTTCACAGGTTTTTCCACAAACATAAAATATATTTTATGTTTTCCATTACTTTGTAATATATAATTTCGTAACAACTGGTATCAGAGCCGAAGGTATATTTGGCTGATAAACTCACAGGAGAGAAGGGTTCGTAGTTTGAGTGGGAGCAATGGCGGAAGATGGTAGGTTTAGGGTCAAAAAATTTAACAGCCAAAACTACTAGCTGCAGATGGAAGATTATCTGTATCAGAAAAATCTGTACCTACCACTGAGAGGAAAGACAAAGAAGTCGACAAGTATGACAGACACAGAATGGGATATTCTCAACAGAAAGGCACTCGGAACAATACGACTGTGTCTAGTGGCGTCGGTAGCCTTTAATATTTCAAAGGAGATGACAATGGAGGGTTTAATGTCGGCATTGGCCAAATTATATGAAAAACCCTCGGCCTCAAATAAGATATTTCTTATGAAGTGTTTATTTAATATGAAGATGTCAGAAGGTGGATCTGTTGTTGATCATTTAAATGAATTTAATACAGTTACCAGTCAGCTATGTTCTGTAGGGGTAAATTTTGATGATGAAGTTAGGGCTTTTTTTATTTATGTGCTCATTCTCAGAAAATTAGAATGGTTTAGTTATGGCCATTAGTAACTCTGTCTCTGGATCTAGTACTTTAAAGTTTGATGTTGTTGTTGGTGCAATCCTTAGTGAGGAAATGCGATAGAAAAGCTCTAGTGAGACATGAAGTAATGCTTTGACTGTAGAGACAAGCGGAAGAAAAATGGAAAGAGGAAAGAGCCCAGGATATCGCAGTAAGTCAAGGAAAGGTATATCCAAGTCTAGATCGGGGATAGTGTGCTAGAAATGCGAGAAGAAAGGACACTTGAAGAAAGACTATAAGTCTCAGAAGGGAAAAGAAGGAGACGCGTAATAAGAAAACAATCATGAAGCGAATGTGATGGGTGATATTTGCAAGATGCTTTGGTTCTTTCATTAGAAAAACATTATTATTGCATGGATGGTAGATTCATGGACCCCATTCTGTGCCACATTTGATAGGAAACGTTTTCATGATTGTGTTCAAGGAGATTTTGGATAGGTTCGATTGGGTGATGATAAACCCTGCAAAATCATTAGAATGGGTACAATTTTCATAAAACAATAACATGGAAATCAATGGTTATTGAAGGAGGTAAGGCATGTTCCATATTTGAAGAAAAATCTAATTTCAATAGGGAAGTTGGGAAGTGAAGGTTGTGTAACTACTTTTACAGATAAAACCTGGAAGGTCACTAATGGAGCCTTGGTAATAGCAAAAGGAGAAAAGGTTGGTACATTGTATTTATGCAATGGTATTTCTAATTCTGTTAATGCTTTAACCTCTATAGGAGAAGATACAACATTATGGCATCATAGGCTCGGGCACATGAGTGAGAAGGGGATGCAGATTCTTCACTCAAGAAATTTATTGCCAGGGTTGAAGCATGTTGATTTAAAATTATGTGAGAATTGTGTTTATGGAAAATAGAAGAGAGTCAAATTCCTTAGAGTTGGGAAAGAAAATAAGAGTGAAAAATTAGAGCTTGTGCATACAGATGTATGGGGACCTTCTCAGGTATCATCTCTCGGTGGCTCTCGTTATTATGTTACTTTTATTGATGATGCAACCAGGAAAACCTAGATTTATTGTATTTGAAATAAATATGATGTATTTGATACTTTTAAGAAATGGAAAGCTTGGTTGAAAATGAGACAAGAAAAAGGTTGAAGTGTCTCAAATCAGACAATGGAGGTGAATATGGCAGTAAAGAGTTTGATAGGTATTGTTAAGAGAATGGAATTCGCATAGAGAAGACAATTCCAGGAACACCACAAGAAAATGGTGTGTCAGAAAGGATGAACAGGACAATCATGGAGCGTGCAAGGTGCATGAGATTGCATGCAGGATTGCTTTTACAATTTTGGGCAGATGTTGTAGATACTGATGTTTATCTAATAAATAGAGGGCCTTCATTTTCTTGGATGGTGGTATTCTAGAGGAGGCATGGACAAGTAAAAAGGTAAACTGCTCATTTTTAAAGACTTTTGGTTGTGAAACCTTTGTCCACATTAATAAAGAAAATAGAACAAAGCTTGAGACAAACTCAAAGAAATGTACCTTCATTGGATATGGTGTTAATGATTTTGGTTATCACTTTTATGATTATGAAAAACACAAAATCATTAGCAGAAGAGATGTCATATTCAATGAAAAGGTTTTGTATAAGGACCAGATGCAGGAAAATAAACAAGAAAAAGAAAATAGAGAATACACGGTGCTTGATGAGATCACAGAAAAAGTGAAGGTGCATGAAAATAATAATGATCAACAGCCAGAACAACAACAAAAACCACAACAAAAAAAACCACCTTAAACAATTGAAAGTGGTGTTAGAAGATCTACTAGGATAAGTAGACCCCCTGAACAATACTCTCCTTCATTATATTATGTATTGTTGACTAATTTTGGTGAACCAAAATGTTATGAAGAGGCAGTGCAGGTAGAAACCAGGAAGAAGTGGGAGCAAGCCATGAAAGAAGAGATGGACCCCTTAGCACATAACCAAACTTGGGACTTAGTCAAGTTGCCTATAGGTAAAACAACATTGAAGAATAAATGGGTTTACAGGTTGAAGGAAGATAGAAAAAGGTATAAAGCTAGACTTATGGTGAAGGGGTTTGCATAGAAAAAGGGTATAGACTTTGATGAGATATTTTCTCATGTTGTTAAAATGACTTCAATCAGAACTATTTTAAGTCTAGTTAGCAGCTGAAGATTTGCATCTTGAGCAGTTAGATGTAAAGACAACCTTTCTCCATGGGGATTTGGAGGAAGAGATATATATGCAGCAACCACAAGGATATGAGCTAAAAGGGAAGGAGAAACTAGTGTGCAGGTTGAAGAAGAGCTTGTACAACTTAAAACAGGCTCCAAGGCCGTGGTATCTAAAATTTGATAGGTTTATGTCTGAACAAGGTTATACTAGATGTCACTCTAATCATTGTGTTTATCTCAAAAGGAAAAATGATGGCAGCTATATTATATTATTATTGTATGTAGATGACATGCTTGTTGCAGGTTCTCACGTGCATGAAATAAATGTGCTCAAAATAAAATTGGCAAACTCATTTGCAATGAAGGATTTGGGTGTTGCAAAAAAAATCCTCGGTATGAGAATAACTAAAGACAAGAAGAATCACAAATTGACATTGTCTCAGAGTGAGTACATACAAAAGGTGTTGAAAAGGTTTAATATGCAGAATGAAAAACCAGTTAGTATACCTTTAGCTAGCCATTTCAAACTAAGGAAATGTGTCCCAAGACTCACGAAGAAATGAATTATATGTCTAAATTTCCATATGCATCAGTAGTTGGAAGCTTAATGTATGCAATGGTCTGCACAAGGCCTCATATTGCACATGCAGTGGGAGATGTAAGCAGGTACATGAACAATCTAGGAAAAGAACATTGGATGGCAGTGAAGTGGATTCTAAGGTATTTGAGAGGTACCACAAATCAAGCATTATGCTTTGGTGGTTCAAATATTGCTCTATAGGCATATGTTGATGCAAATATGGCGGGTGATAGAGATAATAGGAGGAGAACCACAAGGTATGTGTTTACTGTAGGTGGAACAACTGTCAGTTGAGTCTCAAAATTGCAAAGTGTTGTTGCACTGTCAACAACGGAAGCAGAGTATGTTGTTGCTACAGAGGCTAGTAAATAAATTCTTTGGTTATAAAGGTTTCTGGATCAATTGGGTAAGAAACATGAGTTGGGCAGGTTATACAGTGACAGCTAGAGTTCCATACATCTTGCAAAGAACTTTACATTTCACTCCAAGACTAAAAATATACATCTCAAGTACCATTTCATATGGTTAGCATTGGAAGATGGATAGTTAGACCTGGAAAAGATACACACTAGCAAGAATCCTGCAGATATGTTAACAAAAGTTGTAACCAGGGAGAAACTGAGATTTTGCTCAGTTTCACTTCACACCTGAAAAACCTGGAGTGAACTGAACCTTGCAAACTTAGAAAATTTCAGGTTAAGATGAAAATTTGGATTAACTAAATTCACAAACACTATTATTTTCCAAAAATTATTATGACATCTATGAGTATGATTTTTGCCTTCTCTTTAATTATTTATCTCATGGCAGTTGCTGAGCCTTCACGACACATGGGAAGCATACCGAGGCGAGGGAACCAGACCAAAAAATCTGATTTTCACTGCATGAAGGTCCACACAATTTCATTTGAGGACTTCTCTGAAGGTATATTTGGGCAATAATGCTCACACTGATTTTAAGGTCAAGGGCAACTTCTTTGAATGGTCTTGTACAATTTATCAAGCAACCACCGTCAATGCCAAGGTATAATACCATGTTTTGTCTGGTTCACATATATATGAAAATATAGACATAAAACATAATTCTCATGAATAACTTGTGTGCAGATGAGGTGTAAATACATGGTTTCACAAGTTTTAATGGGGAGAGATACGTTTACAGTCACTGTGTATCCGGGGGTCGATTATGCCTTTATAGTGGCTCTTGTGGTAATTCTTGATGAAACCAACAAAGAAAGCGGGGATGCAACAACTACTTGAAAGCTTTTCCTCACGCTTTGTGAGCAACTCTTCACATACCCTGCGATCTCTCAAATTTTGCACCCAACTGTTCACATACCCTACGATCTCTCAATTTCTGCACCCAAGTGGTGAAACATTGAAATTGTATTTGATGAGACATACCGTGGATTGGAAAAACATACATCGTTTGGGCATGTGTAAGGATTCTTATTATTCTACTGATAGTATATTGTGTTAAATTATTTGAATACTGATTATCCCCCTGTAGCATATTGTGTTTATTTAATTGAATATTGAAATATTTCGATAGTTAATCAAAGATAGAATTCTGGGCATCCCATTTATAACAACTTTATATGTGTTTTTTGTTCAGTGAAATATAGAATTGTTGGCATCACATTTATAACAACTTATATTTATTTTTAAGGGTAAAGTGGGTTGAACCATTTGTTTGTTTTATTTTTTTATTTTTTGAAAGTTTGTAATTTTAATATAAAATATATTAGCCTAGATTTATTTTAATTATGATGATTTTATGTTAGTTTTTAGTAATATTATTTATATTATATATATTTCAAAATTCTTATATATAATTTATTTTATTTTTAATTTATTGAAACTTTAATTTAATTTATATAGAAAAAATTTTAATAGTAGTGAGGATAGAGGGTTTGGATATATCTCAAAAGTAATGATAACCTTTTTTCTTTTAGATTTAATTAAAAAAATGTTATAAATTAAATTAGAATAAAATATTTATAAAATATTTTGATTGTGAAATACTTTATGGTTTTTGGGCATGTGGTATTGATAAACCATGGTATTGGCCCATTTTATGGTATCAAATCCTATTTACAAGTTAATAACAAAATCAAAATATAACAAATTGACTTTCACTTTTTATTATTAATTGAACGAACATCTAAATGTTTACAGGCTTATATTTTCTTTATTCAAGCTTCTGTGATCCATTATGAATTAAACAAAGTCTTTCCGTAGAAATCACATGAGAGAATTTTTTGGCCAACGTGTTTCGAACCAACAAGTGTGGTTTATATTATTTTTAACATTTTATTTATTACTTTTAACTTTTTTAATTACTTTATTTTATTTTATTTTATTTTAGTGGATATATAAATGTTAAATGTCTATGCTAAATGTTAAACATTTTCATGTTAAACATTCATTAGATTAAATTTGTTAATTGTTAAATGTTAAAGATTTAGGCTTGACATCTATCCCATATTAAGCCTCTTCGCCCAAAAATATGAGCAAAAATATGATGAGATATAAAACCAAATGTATGTTGGAAATAATACTAAGAGGGGGGGTGAATCAGTATTATCATATCAAATATTCCTTTTCTAAAACCAAATTGTATACGCTACTTCAGTTAATTAAACCAGCGTATATACGCAACTATTCAGAAGGAAAACCGCGTATACAAAGCAAACTTTTAATTTACTTTAACTTTCTGATGATGATTGTTAATCTGTGATGCAAAATTAAATAACTAGTAACCAGAGACAGTAAAGAAGAGCATAAAGACAATCACACACAAGAATATAAGATATAAGGTGGAAACCCAATGTGGGTGAAAACCACCTGCTGCAATTCATCTCTATCTTTCTTTAATTAGAAACTTCTGTTTACAATGTACTGGTGCAGTCCTTTACCAGTACGCAGGCT
>APFE030145293.1:60782-74650 GCA_000404065.3 Pinus taeda | reverse complement strand
TTTCAATATGGTCCAGTTTTGACCATTTATGAGCAGTTTTTAGTGGAGAACTTCTGGGAGATGATGTAATCAGCTAACCTTGTTCGTTTAGGTAGTGAAGCAACACTTTTAGGGACTTAGGATCCCTCAGTTTATGGACATTTATGATTGGGGTTTAAGTGCCCAAAAATGTCTATAACATTATGCCAAAGGAAATGACCCTCGGTCTTCCCTTAACTTTTCACCTCCCCATTCTTTTCAATATAAAAATCAAAATATACAAACATAGAACAGTTGGTGTAACCACTGACACGTAAAAGGCATATCTGTTGGAGCGCTTCATTTCCTGGGGAAATTAATAGATGTTTATTAGAAGAGGGTGACTATGTGTCATCTCTTCATGATGAAACCTGGGACAATATCACTTTCAGAATACACAAGCAATGCGTAGAAACCCAACAGATAACGCCTAACGCTGGATCTTTAAACGGAACGCATCCGCATATATGAACTCTCGAGATTTGGGCATGCATCTTTTTCTCCTCACCTACAAAGATGATTAACATTAGTTTTATGATTATGAAACATGACAACATGATCACAAACAAACCTTGCATTCAACCACAGTTTCTATTTAATAACTCAACGCGGAGCAACTATAATTATCAAACCACCGAGCCTGTTGTGACACATATTCTTGTTGCCCCTAATATTTATTTTTACTCAAGGATTGTCTTAGCAATGCTTCAAGGTCAAACCATTCACTTTACGGGATTTTCCTTTGAAAACTCGGACCACACCATTTTATCGAAATACATGGGAATACACAGGGAAAACCCGCGACCGACCATAAGGCTGGACTCCAAACATTATGCACCCAGGTCTATAGCCATCATCAGGTCAGCTAATCACATCATGCCTTATGTTTAAGCCTTGGGCTCCGCCGATTGCACTATGTGATTAGCCAAACCCGAAATATATATGTGCTGCAGTTGATAGCTCTGGCAGGTCCACCATATGGGATTTTCCTTTCAAAACCCGAACATATGATTATCGTCGGGTCTGCCATATTGCAACGCGCCTTATGTTTGAGCATTGGCCATTACCGAATGTGCTTTGCGACAGGCTGGACCTGAAATATATATGTGTTGCGGTTAATAATATCGGCGGGTCCACAATATAAGACTTCCCTTTGAAAACTCGGACCTCAATACTTTATCGAAAAATAGAGGAATACACGAGAAAACCCGTGGCCGACCATAAGGCCAAACTTCAAATATTATGCACTCAGGTGTATAATTATCGTCGAGTCCTCTCATTGTCCCTTCACATATTATATGGGCTTCACTTTCGCTGACTGTTGATTGTGATTAGCGATAGAAATTCGAACCCTAAATATATATGTGTTATGGTTAATACTGCCAGCGGGTCCACTGTATCGCATCGCAATGTTTCAATGGCGAGTGAATGTACCTTAGGTTTCATTGAAGCATGATTGCGATATGTGATGGGCTCTGGACCCAAAATATATATATTGTGGTTAATGATCACGGTAGGTCTGGCAGATCATGGTGTGCTTTATATACAAGCCTTGGACGTCACCAATTGCAATATGTGATGGGGCTCCGTACCCGTAATATATATGTGTTATGGTTAACAATGTCGTCAGGTCTGGTGTATAGTGGTGCGTGTTATGTATTAGTGTTGATTGTGATAAGCAGAGAGGGTAAGTTATGCATGTTTAAAGAGTATTTTCTATTATCAAAGGGCTAGAAATGGTTATAAATGAATCATACGGAAGAGATTTATTAAGGTGTCCTTAACCATTAGGAATTGAAGAGTTGACTCAAGAAAGAGTTAAAACCCCTAGGATAAAACAGATCATTTGGAGAGATGAAAGATCAATATTCTAGGGGACTCAATCAAAATTTCTACCAAGGCAGGTTTTAATAGGGTGTTGGTTGTGGACACAACAAATGGCGAACCGTTGGGCGAACTAGTTATCTCTGTTTCCAAATAAACCTTGGATCAATAGAACATCAGGGTGTTAATATAAACTTGAAATGCAAACTGCATAGATGGATAGGCATTGGTTCCACTTCAACATTAATTACGTCAGGTGGGATAAAGACAAATAGCTTCAACTTACTAATAAGATTTTGAAAGGCATTCTCCTATGGTAGTATTATGAGATTTATTGACCCTCCTTTACTTGTTTTCTACTTTCAAAAATCCCTTTAGGGCCATCACTAGTCTGTCAATACCTGTTTAGGTGTGTACCTCAACTCTTTATCATTCTTCAAACTTGATGTGGATATGTTTATCTGCACTTTATATAATAATTTCAATGCTATATTTTCATATGATTGAATGGGGCATAGTCATGGATCATGCCATATTTTTAAACCGCTTAGGCAAGGTTGGGCTTGTTGTGTCAACCGGTACTCTGAGCCCAGCAACAGTCCCTACTCCAACCAGCTTCCCAAACAACATGTCCTTCCAGATTGGCACAAGGACTCGACATTTCATTTTCTTTTAAATAAGTCCTTCCAGTTTCAGGCACAAGAACTAGAGCACAATTGGATTTTCCACAGGGTATATGATAGTGAGCTTAGCCCATGAAAGGAGGTTTACTTGTAGATGACAAGTATTGGAAAGTTTAGTGTGGTGGATGGGACCAATGGAGAATAACTACAAACCTTACAAGTAGGTATCAGCTAGGTCTGAATGGGATTTTAAAAATGCAGCGTTCTGCCATGCTAGTCCAGCTATGGTTACACATTTTTTCATTTTATAAAGATGCCCCTACATGCTCTAGGTATCCAGGTTATCAACACATCTTACCTAGTTCCCAACAGATGCTAATGAGTGGCTTCGATTTGAATTCTGTAGCTGATTTTCAAGTTCTCATAGGCTCATTGAAAGTTTGTTTGATTTGCAAGGTAACGATGAATTTAGGATCAATAAACTCATCAGCAGGTTAATGAGGGAGGCAAGAGCTGAAGGTAGCGAATGAGGGAAATCTGAAGAGAGTTATAAAAGGTGAAAATAATACTAGAGGACTGAAATTAGTTGGCTGAAAAGGACTAAAATTCAAAACAGAAGGAAAATAAACTTTGTAGAAACAACAAGAACGGAAGGGATGAAAATATAACTAAGCTAACAACAAAAGATGAATTCTAACCTACTCAGGAGGTAGCCACCATGTGGTGGCTATTGGAAGTATCTCTTAAGATGTTGGCCATTAACAGGGAGTTTTTTAGTTTCTCTCTGTAGATTTTTCAATCTGTAATTTCCCTGACCAATTTTCTCCTCAACTTGGAACGAGCCCAGCCATAAGTGTTGGAATTTCGTGTGTTTACCTTTTGGCTCATTCAACTTGTCCTATTTTAGGACTAGCTATCCTATTTGGTAATATTTATCTCCTAATATATGGTGATCAAACCATCTCTTCACAATCATTTGGTGATTTCTGAATTTATTTCTGGCTTTATATCTCAATTCCTCCAACCTCACAAATTGGTTGATCCTTTCTTGAAGTAATGCTAAATGGGTATCTTAAGGCTTGGGAGAGCTGTAAAGAAGGAGGAGTAACATTGGGAGGAACGATGGCTTCTTGTCCATAGACGATGAAGTATGGGGAGTTTTCTAAGGCCACTTTTGGGCTGACCCTATCGACCCAAAGGGCGTTTGTTAGAGTGTTATGCCAATTCCTCTGGTTGTCGGTAACAGATTTATGGATTATGCGGATGAGGTTTTTATTCGAGGACTCTGCAACTCCATTTCCGTGGGGGTAATATTTTGATGCATACCTTATGTGAATTGATTTATCAATAGAAAACTCAGTGAATTTCAGTGATGAAAAGAAAGAAGCATTGTCAAATATGAGAGCGTCAGGGATGCAAAACCTGTTGATAATGAATTTCTCAATAAATGATATTACCTCGTCTTCATTTACCTTCCGAAGTGGGATGGCTTCGATCCATCTGGTGAAGTAGTCGGTCACTATGGCTATATACTTATGCTGCTGTGAAGATTTTGGAGTGATCTAGGCCCCATTGCTGGAACAGGCGATAAATCATAATGGGCCTAAGGGGAACGGCTGGCTTTCTTTCTCGTCCTGCAGAAGTTTGACATATCTTGCATTTCCGAGCATAGGCATGCGATTCTATGAACACTGTGGGCCAATAATATCTAGCCCTTAATATTTTGTGAGTAGTGGTCTCTCTGTCGTAGTGACCACCTATTAGGCCATTGTACATTTCTTTCAAGACATGATCGACATCATCCTTTTCAAAACACCTTAGCAAGATTCCATCATAATTTTTTATGTATAATGTGTCATTGGCCAAGTGATACTGATTAGATTTAAATCTGAGAGCTCTCCGTTGTGATGCATCCATGTGTTCAGGACATGACCCTGTGTGAGATAAAAGCGTATGTCGTAATACCATGACTCATGATCCAAAAGGGCTTCCAAAGTTTCACACTCATAGATCAGTGTCTCATTAATCCATAAGGGCTCCTCCCTGAATTATACTTGTGCATTTTTCATGCTCTACACTTCTGGTTCTTCAAATGCCCCTTCTTTCTACCAATGCTTATGTAGCTAGCCTACACAATCCCTGCCCTCGAACTGTCTTCGCCAGCTTAATATCGAGGTCGAATTCTTGGAGTGTGGTTATCCAATTTCCTCTCTGTTTACCCATTTCTTTCTACATGAAGAGGGCTATTAAAGTTGCATGGGGAACGATCACTTTAGCCCTGGCCTTTAATAAATAAGGGTGGAAATGTTTTATGGCTTTAAAAACCACAAAGCCTTGTTTCTCCACGTCTGGGTAGTTCAGTTATTCTCCCTGAAGATTAGAGCTCATATAAGAAATAGGGACTTCATTGTTGTCATCATTTTTTTAGTGAGGATTGTGACATATGAAACATTAGAAGAAAACTTGTACAAGAAGAATTCCTTGTCAAAATTGGGTTTGACCAATGCAGGACCTTTCGTGATGGCATCCTTAATTTGCTGAAATGATTTCTTAGCTTCATCACTCCACTTATACACAACCTCTTTCTTCATCATTAGCTACATGGGATGAACTATTTCTGCGAAACCTAAGACAAATTTCCTAACGAAATTGATCTTCCCAAAGAAATATTGCATTGCCCTTTTATTTGCAGGCAGTTATATTCTCATGATGGTCTCTATTCTTTCAGGATCAATAAAAATCCCTTCTTTAGAGAGGATATAACCCAATAGTTTCCCTTCTGTAACTGTGAAGACGCTCTTCTTGGGGTTCAACGATATTTCGTATCTTCTGCATATTTCAAAAATCTATTTCAGGTGAAAAATATGATCCCTTCTGTGATGTCATCCATGTAAACCACTACTAATCTTTTAATCAACCCTTTGAAATCTATGTCCATAGCTCTGAAATGTGGCACTCACATTAATAAGTCCAAACGACATTTTTTGATATGCATAAGTGCCTCATTTAGTGTTGAAGGTTGTTTTAAGTTGATCTTCATTAGATACCAACACTTGATTATATCGTGAAAACCAATCTAATAGGGACAACATTTAAGACCCAGAAATGCACTGAATAATTTGTTCCATAGAAGGGACAGAATAGTTATCCTTTTGCGATGCTTTTTTCAGGTTTATGAAATCGATACATAGCCTGATGTCTCCATTTTTCTTTCTTACTGGCACGAGATTGCCTACCCAGTGGGTGTGTCTAATTGGAAAAATTATTTTTGCATCCAGAATTTTGTTTAATTCTTTCTTCACCAACGGTTCTAGGCTTGGATGCATCTTACGAAGCTTTTCTTGGTAAGGCTTAGACTCCTTTTCCAAAGGAATTACATGTTGCATAATGCTCATATCAAAGGTTTTTAAGTCGCCATATTTCCATGCAAAGATGTCCTTGTACTCTTTAAATAGCTTGACAAATGCAGCCTTTTCTTGTAGAGAGCACCCCAAGCCCAAATTAATAGTTTTTGGGTCTTCTTTGGTTCCAAGGTTGATTGATTCATACTTCATGGATGAGGTATGTGTTTTTCAGTTAGTCGGCTTCCTGAATTTATCATGCAGTTCATACAAGTGCTCCATCTTGACAACTGACTTGGGAATTATATTGGGCTAATCATTTTCCTCATCTTCCCTCTCATTCATAAGCCTATCATGCTCCTCTTCATCAATGACTGCATTCTTGAATGTCTTCTCGTAGTGCAAGAACTCAAGGATTTACTTTTCATCTTCGAACACCTGCCAATTTGAGATGTTATCAGGCACAGATGGTCTGAAAATCAATTCAACATAGCATTTATTCTTCTTTAATCTAAAATCAGGCAAAAGTTTTGTAGTCATACCAGTCATCAAATCGACATCTTTGTTTTTCCCTTGAGGTATGTATGTGATATTAAAAGAATCAAAACTGAAAATTAATCTCCATACCTCATGTTGGTATCTCACCAGGTGTGGCGAATTGCAATGTATCCTTTTCCTTACCTAGTTGACAATTATCTATAAGTCACCAAAAACTTTAAGATTTTTCACATTCATATCAATGGATTCTTCAGGCCCTGCAGCAAGCCTTCATATTCTACCGTGTTGTTGGTGCATGTGAACTCCAACTGGGTGGCCATCAGATGTTGCTTCCCTTGTGGGTCAATGAGAATACTCCTGGCACCTACACCTTCAAGGTAGTTAGAGCCATCAAAATAGAGTTTCCAAAATATAGAATATAATATTACATCAATTGAACTGCTTTCTACAAAATTATTCCTGTCATCTACTATAATACATGATAATTCACCAGTTGGATTGCAGAGGAGAGCTTCCAACTATGTGTTTGTCACAGTATCTTCAACTATCTCTACATGGAATTCTACGAAACAGGTTTTAATGGGGCAAACGTCGAAACTATAATTCCCAAGGATAGAGTTGGTAAACATTATAGGTTCATTGGGGCCATTTAGTTCTGTCACCACATACTTCATGTATCTTTCTTGATCAACCCTCAACATATCACCTTTTCCTTTTTGAGGCAACAAGAGATGGGACCAATCAGTTGAGAAATATTCATTTAGTTTTGCTGACTAGTCCCTACTAAGCAGCCTTCCATAAGCCTCAGATATGTCAACTACAACTATATCAATGACTTGTGTGTATTGTGGTTTAGTAGCCATCTGAATCAACACATATTTCAATTGCCCAATTACTTTCACATTTTTCCTATACAATTGCATAATTCGAGTTCCAGTTTTCTCGGGTATCGCATGAAGACTTTTAGTAATAGCATAAGGCATCACAGTGGATGAGGCACCTAAGTCTACCAAGTAATTGTGGATGTTCATGTTAAAGATTTTAAATGTGATCAGGAAAGGGGGAGTCATGGATTTTGATTTCCTTCCTATCCTGGCCGCACTAACATCTTGGGGTTTCGATTCATTTTGGACGGACTGGCTTCAATAGTTGATGGGGTTTGTAATGTACTGGGGGTGCTAATAGGTCTAGACACCAACTTCTTGGTTTGGCTGCTTGGGATGGTGGGAGTTTTACAATTCTATTCATTCATAGCTTTCAAAAGTAAGTCTCTTTGTTGCGTTAACTTTAACAAATCGAAGTATGTAATATTAGCTCGGGATTTCTTAAGATCATCCACAATATTGTAATCAATGTTATAAACAAGGTAGGTCAGAGTAAACATACCTGTTTTTCCATTCTTATATGGGAGTTTACTATTTTGAGTCACCTTCATTGTGGTTGGAGGTGTATTATCTTTCTCTGGATAGTTTGCAACTAGAATACTCTTGGAATCTCTACTAGGTTTACCCTTCTCAACAAGAACTTTGGGAGCAGATGCCTTCAAAGGACAAATATCTTTCTTTGTCTGGTCTACAGGCTTCATCACGCCCATAATTGGTCCTTTACTTCCTGTAAGGATTTCGTTAGTGTGGATTTCTACCATACTATCTCCTTCATCGTCATCGTTCTCATTTCTATAGAAATCCCACAGTACATTGATTTGAGATTCTTCATCCAAGGGCTCTTCTACTTGGTATTCTTCCTCATTTTCTTGTTTCAGCTCCAGCTCCACTATAGGTTCTTCTTTGTTAAGGAGCGATCCGATAAAAGCCAGCTCTTCCGTATTTAAATTCCCTTCATTGGGTAGAGCAAGCAACATAAGTTGACCATGACCACCTTCTGTCTTCTTAGGATAGAAAGGTTTGAAAGGTTTTCTGTTGTTATAATCTCCTCCATTCCCACTTGTACTCTCTCCAAAATTCCTTTTCATATCGATGACTATGTTTGTTAGTTTCTTAATGATAAGATGAAACCCTTCCACATCTGTGGTGTCCCTTTCTTTGCCCTCAGCCACTTTTTTATCACTCCCATTATTATTCTTGGATGAATGAGAGGCTTTCTTTCCTTCAATTATATGATGACATGTTGTGAGACTAATCATTTCATTCTCGACTTTTACCACTTCATCAATAGCGCCTTTTAAGGTTTTTGTGTTACTCCTCTTGACCCACATCGCAGTAGGGATAATGAGATCATTGATATAGAATTCCATGAGCACCTCCTCAGTAGGTCTAGCATTAACTGGGATTCTGTTGAAAAAAATGTTGAATCGAATGTTAAAATCCTTGAACTTTTCTTTGGCTTCCATTTTCAAACGAGATAGTTCTAAAACTAAGGCTACAGGTGTTTTTTCATCACCAAACTTGTCTAAAAACGCCTCTTGAAAGGTGACCCATGAGGTGATCGATCCTATTCTCATGCTAAAGTACCATGTGGAGGCCACTCTAATCAGGATGAAAGGGAACAAGCGACATACCACATCTTCATTGGGTACCCCCAACATGCGCACAGCTAAGAAGAAAGAGTGAATATGGTTATCAGCAGTGTCTCCCTGCTCGGGCTCGAATTTAGGCAATACTCTTTCTGCATTCTTGGGTAAGGGATGTTGCTGCCCAACTATCTCTACGACATCCTGAGCGAGCCAGGGAGGGAGTGCTCCAGGGGGGGCTGGGAGTTCTTCCCCCAACATGCGCACAACTAAGAAGAAAGAGTGAATATGGTTATCAGCAGTGTCTCCCTGCTCAGGTTTGAATTTAGGTAATACTCTTTCTGCATTCTTGGGTAAGAGATGTTGCTGCCCAACTACCACTACGACATCCTGAGCGAGCCAGGGAGGAGTGCTCCCGGGGGAGCTAGGAGTTGCTTCCCACCCATTTGAAGTTGATTCCCACCTGAAAGAGCAATGCTAGCCATATTATGGATAGGGAGGTTCTGGTCGAAGGTGTCTTCGGGGCATTCCTTATTAGGATTTCCCAAATCAGGCTAGGGATTACCTTCAGAGAGTGGATCCTCAGGAATTTCTTCCCAAGGAGTGTTGATACTTTGCAAGGATTCTAGCACAATGTCTTCAAGAGAAGGGGCTACAGATGTCTCTTTGTTTATGGAACAGATCCTTGGATTTATTTTGGTTCTCGGAGGTAAAGAGTGAAAGATGGGGAGCTGAGAGAGGGAATGAGCATAAGCCCAAGTAAGTACTATGACTCGTTGTTCCTGAGTGACAGGATACTCCCACAGTGTTTCTTCCTTAGGTGACCCAAGCACGGGACTTAGAGGGATCTCTATTTCTTCAAAATGAGGCCTTTTGAAATGGGAGGAAGGATATTTTCTACCTTTACAATCCATGCATTAATCTTTTCAAGTCCATGCATGACATTTGTAGATGGAATCATAAAAATTTGTGGACTACATTTCAGGCCCTCCTTCTAGCGCCAATTTGTTGATAGGGAGAATATTCGTTATACCAACAAGCGGAACTAAACTGATTGTAGACCCTAATTAGATCTACTTTCGTTTGGAATAGCTAGTTCCAACTGGTTTTAAAGAATCTCATAAACTGTTGTAGGTGTTGAAAGATTGCTTCTCGAAGGAAGACTTCCATTAAATCAACAAAAGAAACAGCTAACCTATACATATCAATTCATATCTGCACTAATTTTAACTACTTATGCTAATCCTAACTATTCTAATCTATCCAGCAAGAGCATAACAAAAGAGATTAAAGATCATATATAGATTCCAAGTCCAAATGAATCAATTACTGGTTCACAGATGAACAAGGTTGTATTAAATATTTATTGCAATCTAATTACTTACAAGAATACACATTTCTTTCCATACAAATAACACTTGCAACTGATGTTTAACAAGGTTTCGAATCAACAACCACTCATGAATTAACCATGGTAATAAATCACATTTGAATAACCAAGACTAGTCACAAACTGTCTGTTATCAATATGAACAAAAACAAAACACATTTATATTTATGCCAACAACAACAGTATAATTCTAAAAACACGAAAGAAAGAAGATAGGTCTGAACAAAAAAAAAAAAAAAAACTCTTTCTCAACCAAACAGTCTTCTTTATTCACAATAAATCAAAAACTATTCTACCCAAAAAAAAACCTCCCCTCATCTCCGGAGGTAATATTTATGCCAAAGGAAATGACTCTCGGTCTTCCCTTAACTTTTCACCTCCCCATTCTTTTCAATATACAAATCAAAATATACAGACATAGAATAATCGATGTAACCGCTAACACATAGAAGGCATATCTGCTAGAGCGCTTCATTTCTTGGGGACATGAATAGATGTTGATTAGAAGAGGATGTTTGTGTGTCATCTCTTCATGATGAAACCTAGGACAATTTCACTTTTGGAATACATAGGCAACGCGTGGAAACCCAACCAAGAACGCCTAAGGCCAGATCTTTAAACAGAACGCGTCTGCATATATGAAATCTCTAAATCTGCGCATGCGTCTTTTACTCCTCGCCTGCAAAGGTAATTAACATTAGTTTTATGATTATGAAACATGACAACATGATCACAAACAAACCTTGCATATAGCCACAATTTCTATTTAATCTTGCAACACAAAGCAACTATAATTATCAAACCACTGAGCCTGTTGTGACACGTATTCTTGTTGCCCCTAATATTCATTTTTACTCAAGGATTGTCTTAACAATGCTTCAAGGGTAGACCATTCACTTTATGGGATTTTCCTCTGAAAACCTGGACCACACCATTTTAGCGAAATACATGGGAATACACAAGGAAAACCCGTGGCCGACCATAAGCCTAGACTCCAAACATTATGCACCCAGTTCTATAACCATCATCGGGCCCGCTAATCGCATCATGCCTTATGTTTAAGCCTTGGGCTCTGTTGATTGTGCGATGCGATTGGTCGGACCCGAAATATGGGATTTTCCTTTGAAAACTCATACTGCAACATTTTATCAAAACCATGGAAATACACAGGAAAACCGCATCCGACCACAAGGCTAGACTTCAAATACCATAAACATGGATGTATGATTATTGTCGGGTTCGTTATACCACATCGTGCCTTATGTTTAATATTTGGGCTATACTAATTGTGTTTTGCGATAGGCCAGGCCCGAAATATATATGTGCCATGATTAATAATGTCGACGGGTCTACAATATAAGACTTCCCTTTGAAAACCCAGACCTCAATACTTTATTAAAAATCAGAGGAATACACAGGAAACCCACAGCCAACCATAAGGCTGGACTTCAAATATTATGCACCCGGGCATATAATTATCGTTGGGTCCGCTCATCGCCCCTTCGCATATCGCATGGGCTTCACTTTCGCCGACTACCTATTGCGATAAATAATAGGGCTCCAGACCCAGAATATATATGTGTTGTGGTTAATACAGCCAATGTGCCCATCGTATCGCATCGTAATGTTTCAATGGCGAGTGAATGGACCTTGGGTTTCATTGGAGAGTGATTGCAATATGCGATGGGCTCTGGACCTGAAATATATATATTGTGGTTAATGATCGCGGTGGGTCCAGTAGATCGCAGTGCACTTTATATACAAGCCTTGGACCCCACCTATTGCAATATGCAATGGGGCTCCGGACCCGAAATATATATGTGTTATGGTTAACAATGTCGTTGGGTCTGGTGTATAATGGTGCACGTTATGTATTAGTGTTGATTGAGATAAGTGGAGAAGGTAAGTTATGCATGTTTATAGAGTATTTTCTATTATCAAAGCATTGATATAGAGATAAAGGTGTGATGGGAGGTTTTGAGGGTTGAAAAAGTCCCTATGAAAGATATGAATGAAGGGCTAGAAAGGGTTATAGACGAATCATGCGGCAGAGCTTTATTAAGGGGGCCTTAACCATTAGGAATTGAAGATTTGACTCGGCAAAGAGTTAAAATCCCTAGGATAAAATAGATCATTCGGAGAGGTGAAAGATCAAACTTCTAGGGGACCCATTCAAAATTTCTACCAGGGAAGTTTTTATTAGGGTGTTGGTTGTGGCCACAACACATTGTTATTCCTCCTTTGTCGTAAAACAGGCCTTGTCATCCCTCCAAAATCAGTATTCTTGTTGTGTAGCTCTTGCCTTCACGGGTATCCATCTTGTAATTCGTTGATAATGCTTCTATCAATCCTTGTCAGAACTGATGATTTCACTAACATGCTAACTCTCAACACTTTCATTCAGACTGTTCTCCAAAATGTACTAACAATGAAACTGTCAGCACTCCTTTCTACCTTTATATCGTAAAACGCTAACAAGCGCTTTATCAATGTTAGATCAAAATTTCACTTTGATAGTGAAAATACCAAAAACAAAAACCAAAAATATGGTAACCAGCTCTCAGCTAAGGGCACTGCCTGCTTCCAATAGAATGTCCACTTGAGACATCCTCTGTCATTTTTTCTATCTAGTCTCCATGGAGATTTTCTTCTTGGTTGTCTTTGCTTTCTTTGACCATTTTCAACTTTTAGGTTTATCCTTATTTATGATTAGGTCTTTTAGTGGAATATTATCCATGTCTATGACTTCTTTGTCAAGGTTAGGGTTTTAATATTATCCATGTCTATGACTTCTTTGTCAAGGTTAGGGTTTTTCTTCAACCATATAAAAAGTCTCAATATGTTTAAGAACCTACTTTGAGGTTTTTTATCTCCTTTCAACTTCTCAAATAGGATGGGTTCTTTTTCAGTTGGAACTTCTTCATTAGGAGGTTCATCCCTCTTTCTTTTGGTTTTTTTCTGTAGTTGGACCTTCATCATGACTGTTCTTCATAGGATAATTCATAGTAGGAGAAATGTTTTCAGTGGGAGAAGGGTTTAAAGTAGGTTGTGCTTTTCTAATCTTGCCACTTCTTCTAGAAAAACTTTGGTTATTTTAGTAACAGAAGGTGAGGGTTTCTCTTCCTTATTACGACTTCTAGTTTTTACAGTGGAAGTGCCCTGAGAGGATGTTTATGCCTGAGCGTTCTTGATTTTTTTTGTATCCTTTTTCCTCCTTCATTTAGACTTAGGGGGATGGAATTGAAATCCTCCCTAGAACAAAAAATGATTCTGTGTTCTTTGAGCCTTTTCCAACTGATTTTCAATTAATAATTTAATAAAGCCTTATGATAAATGAAGTGTGGAGATGATTATGTTCTAGCCTGACCCCAAGCATGTAGGAATTTACAGGGTAAGTTCCTCAGACAGAACACCAGAAGGACACCGCTCACAAACAGATCACAGATCAATACACCAGTATTTTGACGTGGTTAAAACACTCAGAGAGGGAAACAGTCCACGGCCTGCGCCAACGTGGCTACTACAGGCAATTTATTAATAAAAGAATGAAAATTTACATAAGCTTCTCTCATGCACGGTTAACCTACAAATGACCCTCCATGCGCTTTAAATAGAATTCATGGACCAATCGGGTGTCAAGCCACGGATCAAGTGTCGGTAATACCGAGGAGAGCATGAACCGTCGGATCACTACATATCGTGAC
>APFE030145293.1:38531-60762 GCA_000404065.3 Pinus taeda | reverse complement strand
TACAAAATGTACAACGGTAAAGAAACACACTTTACCTAACTTTAACCTAACTCTATACTAGACCAAGTTGAACTTAACTATTCCTATGTGTCGGAATATCCTAACAAAGCATCCATATGTTTCAGACTTTATAATACAAAATAACATGCATTCATTCTCAATTGTCCTTCCATATGAGACAATAAACAAAAATGGCATAGGTTTACCCGGTTATAGTGACCTTAGGATGTGAAATATGACTAGGTAATTTGGAGCAGTTGTCTTCCAACCAAGACCTCTACACCCCTACCTTCCAATTCCTTTCTTTGAATTCATCCTTTAGGAAGAAAGGCACACCAATTCCAGCTAAGACGTGGCTCCTAAAGGTTCTTTCACCCTCTGTAGGAAAAGATATGACCTATGAAATCAAGTCCTCTATCACTTGGAACTAAATGATAAATCCCTCTAACCTCCACATGCTGACCATCGAAACCCTGGGAAAATGCTCATGAAACCTCATCATGGAATTCGTTGCATCATTTGAAAAATTCATCCCATCCAACCTCTTGAAACTACTGCCAAATGTCCAGATAAATCTCAAGAAGATCAGGCAACTTTGGTCCAGTTCTATTTAACCTCCCAATTTTCCCCATTGCCTTTATGTCTGGTGATCATGCAGAATAAAGGATCGTCATTTGATCTTGGTTATGCACGAAGTGACTTCAACTGAACGACCATCTAGTGATAAAGTTAACATAAATCACAATTGAAACGTGTAAATTACCATATGGGAAAACAATGGTGTTCAGACATGTGTTAGATAACCAGTTGACAAGTAAAACAAATATTTAACCCTTTAATGATTACAAAATATCTACATGCCTCTTCGGCAGTGGAAAATGCTCTTTTAGCATGTACTGTTAACCTTTCAAATTTAGCATAACATGATCAGCTAATAAGAACATTTTTTTTTATGTGGAACATGTGAGCATATTTCAAAATTGAAATTTAAAATTTCAATGTATGGTGTTGATACTCTAGTTACCAGCAGATACTCGATAACACTAAAACTCCCATTATCAGTGTATTTTTCTTATAAAAAAAATTACCAAACTCACAATAGCACTAATAGTCCCACTATTGGAATTGTTTCTTGTTTATTACTATAATTTCACTGACATTGTAATTGTGTATTAAAAACATTTAAACTTAAATAAATGTGATAACAGTTGCCTCTATAGGGTTGTTGTTGGTCATTGATGGCAGCAAGAACCCCACAAATCATAGGCCTATTTATTACAAAAAGCTTGCTTAAAGAAATACTTCTACTGACTCTGAATAAAGAAAAACATCTTTCAAAACATTTTATTTTTATAGAGTTTGTTGGGATTTTGAAAAATCATAACTATTGTAAAACAATTTTATTCTTTGATAAACATTAGCATAACCTTAAGGCCTTCTCCTCAGGCTTCAATCTCTACATAATTCTTATCCACACCTACAAGTACTTCAGAAAATATCGATATTTACAATGAAAATATAAACATTCTTTGTTAAGGAAATATAATGTTTCAGGAAACATCCATTGACTAGACCTGTAGGCAGCAACACTTTTCCAGATCTTCTAGAATAAAATTATTCTTACCATGGAATGCTACAATTTTGTATGTACCCTTCCAGATGTTGTCAAAATTTCCATTCTTACCTTCATCCTCAATGCGAGCATTCCATTTCAAGATTATGTCTAGGCACTTAAAATCATCTTCCTTTGCCTTTTTGTCAAAAACCTTTTTGATCTGAATTTGAACTTCTTGAGACTTTTCATACACCATTTATTTGTTCTCTTGCACCTCAATTAACTAATTTATTCTCCTTTGCATATAATTTGGTTATTCTCCTAAGTCATGTAAATATCTCATAACAGGGACTCTAATTGAAACTGGGAATGTTGCATTAACATTGTATACTAACTGAAAAGGGGTAGTGCATATTGACCTTTTTGTACTGATCCAGTTTGCCCATAAGGAAAACTTAAGCTTTGTATTCCAATATTTCTTGTTGGCTTCTAACAGTTTCTTGATAATCCTGATAAGGATTTTGTTTGAGGACTCAACCAATCCATTACCTTGAGGGTAATAGGTTGTGGAATGACTAAGTTTAATGTGGTATTCATCACAAAATTTTGATTAGTCTTTTGGATTAGTAGACATTATTAGTAATAATTCTTTTCGAACTACCAAACCTGGAAAGTATGTTTTCTAAAAATTGAATAACAACGAGATCAGTATCTTGTCTACTTTGGAGTGCTTCAATCCATTTGGTAAAGTAATTTGTCCCTACTAAGATACATTTGTGTTATGTTGAATATGTCGGATGAATGTTTGCTATGAAGTCAAGGCCCCATTATTGAAATGGTGATTCTATAGAAATGGGTTATAAAGGTAGAGACATTAATTTGGCTTTGTCTTCAAACAACTGGAATTTATGGCATGTTGCAACTTCCTTTTGGACATCAAAAAAATTATAGGCTAGTAAAACTCTGCTCTTAATATCTTATCAGCAGTAGTGTTCCAGTAATGACGTCCTCCATAGGCCCCTTCATGAAATTCTTTGATCATTTCTTTGGCTTCATTTTCTAATAGGAAATTCAATAATATTCTTTCTGGGCTTTTCCAAAATAAATAACCATCTAGAAGATGGTATTTAATAGATTTAAGCCTCAAGAATCAAGCCCGGGTTTTATTTGACCCCAGTGGCACTTGTAGATTTTGCAATATGTAAATGATATCAGTATACCATGAACAATCTCTGAAACGGTCGTCCACTTTAACCTTTGAATCTTCCCCTGGAAAATTTGATAACCATAATTGAATTTACACCAAAAGTGTCAATATTTGTTTCAGTCATTAATATAGCTAAGCCCTATCCTTTGATTAGTTTGGTAGGCTTGATTTCCAAGTCAAATTCCAGCATCTTATCAGTCCACTTCCCCCTCCTTCCATCACTATCAGGCTAAATCAAAATACTTTTTATTGCAACATCTGGTACATGGGAAATTACGTGAGAATGTAGTATAAAGACCCTAAAATCTTTGAGTGATTTAATCAACGCATGTGCTTATTTTTCCATTATGTTGAATTTCATATCAATATCTCTCAATTCCCTGCTAAAAAGGAACTGGGTTGCTCATTTTGCTTCAGCTGTGAACTATCAAGCTGATGATTAAAGTCATAATATTTTCCATTCTCAAAACTAAGGGGCAGCAATATAAATTTTTGCTTCAGCTGAAATGAACCTTCAAAAGAAAGTTCCTGAAATGGAAAAATATGGGGTGAATTCTTATCTTCTAAAGCTTCAATCCTGATTTCAATGTCATTGGCCAACTGCTGAAAACTAAAAACTGAAATGCCAAAATGAAAGGATGCTCCGTCTTGTGAACTTATTTATGTACATTGTTCCTATTCTAACTAGTTTACTTTATCTTTCTTCAGGTTATATGAAACTCCCAATGCAACTAATCTAACATATGATTTGAAAACTAGACTCTTGGATTATACTTGATTAAAATAAAAACTTGACAATATAATGATAGCTCAAATAAACTTTATCTTCACAGTGAAACCATGGTTGAAAATTTGAACTAAAAAAAACTCTTCAATATAAATGGATACAGGATCATCAAAATCATATATGTCATATATTTCTTGATCTTCAATGTATTTTTTAATTTGATTATGATGGTTTAAATTTTCATGCATGTTTTCTATTTCAAACTCATAATCCAACACAAAAAATTCCCCTCTCAATAACAGAGAGAATTAATATGTATTTCCGTTGTTGTTGAGAATAAATTCCAAAAGAATGACATTGATATAGAAAAAATTGTTGATCCTCTAAGGTTACAAGCTCTATCTGAATTTCCTTGGAAAACTCTTCTAAGAAATGAATCCCTTCTTTTGAGCTACATTTGCATGACTTTAGATAAGAGGAAAAAAAATGCATAAAAAATAATTATCCACTTCACTATTAGTATACCCATCTTTCCATTCTCTAAAACCTTGAATGGAAACATGATCTACTACAGATTCATTTTTCTCCATCCTATAGGTTTTAACCTCATACAAAAATTACCTGCATATGAATTCTAAAACTAGAAAATAAATAATGGTGAGAACATAACACATAAAACAATTATATATAGAGATTTTCCCCTGGATGCCAAAACTGGGACTACCAGATTGATTTTTCATTACGTTCCTCTCAATGTTACAATACATATATATACATTTCGAAGCATCCATAAACCCCAATCCATTAACCCTGGAATAGAACATAATCGTAAGTCTCTTGACTAGGTCTACAAAATACCATGGACCGAAAACCATTGTGCCCAAAACCGTGTGTGAAATTCATGCACTGAACCATAGGTAGGTACGTCGACCTAATATAGGGTCCCAAACTAATTCTCCGGGGTGTTACACCGGGCCCCATAAAGGGGGGCTACCACCCCCCTCAAATCCCCAAATAGGGGGGTCTGCTACCCCCCTCTAACCCCCTGGTTTAACTACTAGGGCTAGTTGTCGAAATAATATAACACATCCATGTTTCCAAGAAGATAACCCAAAATGTTGTTATGGACTTCATAGACAAACATTCAGTCCAATTTTTTCACTTCCCTTGGAATGAATCATAAAATAGTCTCATGTATACCTCTTCACACTTGACATTAATAAGTTTAGTAAAGTCATGAAATTTGCGATATGTTTCAAAGTCAGGCTCAAATCACCACCACTAAATTTTGGTCCATTTCTTAGAAAATACTCATATTTGGGTAGATTATTAGGAAAACAAAGCATAATTGTAAAATCTAAACTTGCATATCTTGAAACAATAATATCAGCATCTGAGTTCTTCATTGACCTAGTGAAATAACCATTCAATGATTTGAGCTATGAATCCTTCTGACAATGGAGTCATTAGAGAAAACAATTTGCAGCCAAAAATAGATGTCCAAATCTCTATTTTCCCTGAGAGATCTATTCTAAACAATGAAATCACTTGGATAGAATGTACCTTTCGTTCCCCAACAACGGCGCCAAAATGTTATCACTTAGAGAAAACCCTAGCCACAAGAAAAAATATAAGGTAACCTCAAACATATTTAAGATTGAAAGATGGCCCTTCAACCTAGAGAGGGATATCTCCCTAAACTCAACTGCTCAAGGTCACAGTCGTAGATGGTTTACACTTAAGTCCTATGGTTAGATTTATTTAAGAATGACTGAGTTTGGTTGGACTATGAGAAAATTCCACCATTGGGCATGGAGTCTGACCAAATCAGGCTTATATAACAATAGTTTTCAGTGATAAAAACACAAACTCAAGGTAGTGATAATTGCTTTGACACTTTAAGGAATTCAAAAGAAAAATGAAGGAAATTATTGTAGTGGTTAAGGAAAAAAAGCAATTGTTAAATGTCTGAAAATAAAGAAACGGGAGCATAAACATATGAGTCCCAATTTCAAACACTTAGTATTTTAGACATGAGGAAAATATTAAACCAAGAATATGGATATGGAATCAGAACACAATAATTTATGAAAAATTATCATGAAGACTGTTTTCATTAAAATCTAATCAATAATACACAAAAGATGCTTGTTTTTCTAAATGTTTCCAACCATTTTTTCTTCTACAGTCACTGCTTATATAGATAATAATAAATAAATAGTTTTGTCTCTAAAATTAATACAGCAATCAAAAAATAACAATACGTATCTCTTAGATACATGCATGTAAAAATTTCTTCTAAACATATCTAATTTTTAATCAAAACAACTTGTTGAAATCTATCCTAAAAACGGGGCTGAGAAAATCTATCATTGTTATGCCTCATTGATTCTGGTCATCCCTCCAAAATCAATCCTCTTGTTGTGTAGATCCTACCTTTTCAGGTATCCATCTTGTAATTCACTGATAATGTTGATGTCTATCCCCTAGCTGCCAGAATTGATTATTTCACTGACAGGCTGACAGTTAGTGCTTTTATTAAGTCTATTCTCCAAAATGCACTAATAATGAAATTGGCATTGCTCATCTACGCCTTTTTATTTTAAAATGTTAACAAGTGTTTTATCAGTGCCAGATCAAAATTTCACTTTGATAGTGAAAAAACCAAAAAGATGGCAACCAGCTCTCCGCTAAGGGTATTGCTTGCTTCCAACATAGCGTCCACCTGAGCCATCCTCTATTTTTTTCTTTGTCCAGACTCCATGGGGATTTTCTTCTTGGTTGTATTTGTTTTCTTCGACATTTTTGAACTTTTAGCTTTATCCATGTTTATGATTAGGTCTTTTAGTGGAATGTTATCCACATCTATGACTTATTTGGAAAGTTCGAGGTTTTTCTTCAATTTATATTTAGTCTAAATTTATTTAAGGGCTTGGTGTGAGGTTCTTTTACCTCCCTTGGACATCTCAAACAAGGTGGGTTCTTTTTAAGTTAGAACTTCTTCGTCATGAGCTTCATCCTTCTTTCTTTTGGTTTTCTCTGGTCATTGGCTTTTTGCAGGTGGACCTTCAACATGATGGTTCTTGGTAGGATAATTCACAATAGGAGAAATATTTGCAGTAGGACGAGCGTTTACAGTAGGTTGTGCTTTTCTAAGCCTGACACTTCTTCTAGAATAAAATTTGGGTATTTTAGGAATAGAATATGAGGTTTTCTCTTCCTTCTTTCGACGAAGGAGGTTTCTTCCTAAGGGTTCTTGATTTGTTTGGTACCCTTTATCCTTCCTCGTTTAGGATTAGGGGGTTGGGGTTGTAATCCTCCCCATAACAGAAAATGGCTCCATGTTCTTCTAGCCTTTTCCAACTGATTTTCACTTAATAATTTAATTAAAGCCTTATGATAAATGAAGTGTGGAAATGATTTTTTTCTAGCTTGAACCCAAGTAGCCATATGTTCCATACTTTCTAATAAAAAATAGAATGCATTCATTCTCAATTGTCCTGTGAGATGAACCAAGAAATGAAAGTGATATAGTTTTACCGAGTTCTAGCAACCTTTAGATTTGAAATACGACTGGGTAATTTGCAGCAGTCCATCCCATTTGTCTTCCAACCAAGACCTATGTACCCCTGCCTTCCAATTCCTTTCTTTGAATTCGACCTTTAGGAAGAAAGGCACATCAATCCCAACTAAGAATTCGCTTTTAAAGGCTCTTTTTCCATCTGCAGGAAAAGATGTGACCTCTAAAATGAAGTCATATGTCACCTAGAAATAAATCCCTCTAACCTCCAAATGCTGACTGTCGAAACCCTGGGAAAATGCTCGTGCAACCTCATCATTGAAGTCAATGCATCATTTGAAAAATTCCTCTTGTCTAGCCTATTGAAACTGTTTTTGGATGTCTGAGTGAATGTCAAGAAGATCGAGTGCCTTTGGTTTAGTTATGTTTAACCTCCCATTTTTCCGCGTTGTCTTTATGTTTGGTAATCACGTAGAAGAAAGGAGCAGGATTTGATCATGGATCTTTGCCAAGTAACTTCAACCAAACAGGTATCTAGCGATTACAGTTAACAAAAATCACAATTGAAATGGGTAAATTACCATATGGGAAAACAATGATGTTCAGGCATGTGTTAGATAACTGATTTACAGGTAAAACAAAGATTTAATCCTTTAATGATTACAAAATAATTGCATACCTCTTCGGCGATAGAAAACACTCTTTTAGCACATACCTTTCACCTTTCGATTTTAACATAACATGATCAGATAATAATCACCTTTTTTCTTATGTGGAACATGTCAGCGTATTTCAAAATTGAAATTTCAAATTTCAATTTTTTTCGCTAATACTCTAATTACCACCAAATACTCGATAACGACAACACTAAAAAAAATTATTGAACTCACAATACACTAATAGTCCCACTATCAGTATTATTTTCTATTTATTACAAATATTTCGCTAATTGTAATTGTTAGCATTAAAAAAATTCAAACTTAAATAAATGTCATAACAATATGTTATAAATAAGAAAAGATAAATGAACATGAGAGGAACTATGGCACTCGTAAAATGTGGAGGTGTTATCTTTTAGGAAGGAGATTTGAGATAAATATAGAACATAGTGATCTAAAACACTTGTTTGGATAACTAACCTTGAATTCCAACCTTGTAAGCATATGCCTAATCCATTTAAATATGGGTTAACCTTTCTACGAATTGATTAATATCACATGTTAATCCTTCATTGTATCGACAACTAGTTGGGATTCTACTGTATTTAACTCATACATGTTGAAAAATCTCTTTTGCAACATGCCTTTTCTATTGATTCTCTCAAGATCATCATGAGAGACACTAAAAGGATGCAAAGTGCATTTTGAGATACATTCAAGGTACTTTTGAGCTTGTGGAATTTACTAAATCTAGTTGGGGTGGTTTAGTTGATGAACAAAATTCCACACTAGGATGTTTTTCTTGATGTAGATCTACACAAGTAGCTTCATCTTGCAACAAGCAATTTGTGATTACATTATCCTCCCCAGAAGTTGAGTACCATGTTGTAGTTCTTCCCAATAAAAAATTTATTTGGCTTCAATAGCCAATGACAAAATGAGTCATTCACTAGGACCATCTTATCAATCTTTGGTGTAATAATCAAAATTTCATACATATTTCTCACAACAAGGTGGAGCATAAAAGGACAAGACACATTGATATCCACGTGCACTCCATTCAATAACTCATCATAGCAGCAGTGCTTTTTTCATATAGTTCCTAGAAGTTTCAATAGCTCTCAATCTCCTCTATTAATCACATTCACTTTTCAATCAAGGTTTGCTAGTGTCCCTTCGATAATTTTCTTAACTATTGTTTAACAATTTATATTCATTCATTAAAAATGCAAACTCTTCCTAAAACTAACTGTTTCTCACAAGCTGTACACTCCAATTGCCCACCAAACCTTTTTTTCCAACTGAAGAAATCATTGGTGTAACAACACTCAAACATACCGACTTGACTTACGTAAGGTAAATAATTCAATATATCAAGGGCTTAACAATGGACTGTGGTGTCCTCACAACACTATGCCCCACCTTTTCCAAGCCCTAATGGATGTCATGCATGGAATACACGGGAAAACCACATCCGACCACAAGGTCAGACTTCAAATACCATAAACCCGGACATATGATTATCGTTGGGTCCACCATATCGCATTGTGCCTTATGTTTAAGCGTTGGGCTCTGCCGATTACGCTTTGCAACAGGGTAAACCCAAAATATATATGTGCCACAGTTAATAATGCTGGCGGGTCTGCAATATAAGACTTCCCTTTGGAAACCCGGACGTCAATACTTTATCAAAAAACACAGGAATACACGAAAAAACCCACAGCCGACCATAAGGCCGGACTTCAAATATTATGCACCCGGGCATATAATTATCTTCAAGTCTACTCATCACCCCTTCGCATATCATATGGGCTTCACTTTTGCCAACCGTCGATTGTGATTAGCGTTAGGGCTCTAAACCCAAAATATATATGTGTTGTGGTTAATACTTCCAGCAGATCAGTTGTATCGCATCACAATGTTTCAATGGTGAGCGAATGGACCTTGAGTTTCATTGAAGCGCGATCGCAATATGTGATGGGCTCTGGACCCAAAATATATATATTGTGGCTAATGATCCCGGCGGGTCTGGTAGATCATGGTGCGCTTTATATACAAGCCTTGGACCTCATCGATTGCGATATCATATGGGGCTCCAAACCCGAAATATATATGTGTTATGGCTAACAATGCTATCGGGTCTCGTCTATAGTGGTGCATGTTATGTATTAGTGTTGATTGCGATAAGCGGAGAGGGTAAGTTATGCATGTTTGTAGAGTATTTTCTATTATCAAATCATTAATATAGAGATAAAGGTGCGATGGGAGGTTTGGATGGTTGAAAAAGTCCCAATGAAGGATATGAATGAAGGGCTAGAAAGGGTTATAGATGAATCATGCGGTAGAGATTTATTAAGGTGGCCTTAACCATTGGAAATTGAAGATTCAACTGAGCAGAGAGTTAAAATCCGTGGGATAAAATAGATCATTCGAAGAGGTGAAAGATCAAATGTCTAGGGGACCCATTCAAAATTTCTACCAGGGAAAGTTTTAAGAGGGTGTTGGTTGTGGCTACAACAAATGGCGAACCGTTGGGCGAACTAGTTATCTCTGTTTCCAAATAAAACTTGAATCAATAGAACATTAGGGCATTAAGATAAACTTGAAATGTGAACTGCATAGATGGACAGGTATGGATTCCACTTCAACATTGATTGCTTCAGGTGGGATAAAGACAAATAGCTTCAACTTACTAACAGGGTTTTCACAGGCATTATCCTATGGTAGTATTATGGGATTTATTTACCCTCCTTTACCTATTTTCTACTTTCAAAAATCCTTTCGCGGCCATCACTAATCTGTCAATACCTGTTTAGATGTGTACCTCCGCTCTTTATCGTTCTTCAAACTTGGTGTGGATAATGTGGATATGTTTATATGCACTTTATATAAGAATTTCAATGCTATATTTTCATATGATTGAATGGGGCGCAGTCATGGATCATGCCATATTTTTAAACCGCTTAAGCAAGGTTGGGCTTGTTGTGCCAATCGGTACTCTGAGCCCAGCAGCAGTCCCTACTCCAACCGGCTTACCAAACAACATGTCCTTCCAGATTGGCACAAGGAGTCGACATTTCATTTTCTTTTAAATAAGTCCTTCCAGTTTCATGCACAAGGACTAGAGAACAATTGGATTTGCCACAGGGTATATGAAAGTGAGCTTAGCCCATGAAAGGAAGTTTACTTGTAGATGACAGGTATTGGAAAACTTAGTGTGGTGGATGGGACCAATGGAGAATAACTGCAAACCTTACAAGCAGGTATAAGCTAGGTCTGAATGGGATTTTAAAAATGCAGCATTATGCCATGCTAGTCTAGCTGTGGTCACACATTTTTTCATTTTATAAAGATGCCACTATGTGCTCCAGGTATCTAGGTTATCAACAGATCTTATCTAGTTCCCAACAGATGCTAATGAGTGGCTTCAATTTGAATTCCATAGCTAATTTTCAAGTTCTCATAGGCTCATTGAAATATTGTTTGATTTCCAAGGTAAGAATGAATTTAGGATAGGCAAACTCATCAGTAGGTTAATGAGGGAGGCAAGAGATGAAGGTGGGGAATGAGGGAAATTTGAAGTGAGTTATAAAAGGTGAAAACGAGACTGGAGGATCGAAATTAGTTGGTTGAAAAGGACTGAAATTCAAAATAGAAGGAAAATAAACTTTGCAAAAACAACAAGAACAAAAGGGATGAAAATATAACTAAGCTAACAGCAAAAAATGAATTCTAACCTACTCAGGAGGTAGCCACCATGTGGTGGCTACTGGAAGTATCTCTTAAGATGTTGGCCACTAACAGGGAGTTTTTCAGTTTCTCCCTGTAAAGTTTTCAATTTGTAAGTTCCTTAACCAATTTTCTCCTCAACTTGGAATGAGCCCAGCCATAAGTGTTGGAATTTCGTGTGTTTACCTTTTGGCTCATTCAACTTGTCCCATTTCAGGACTAGCTCTCCTATTTGGTAATATTTATCTCCTACTAGATGGTGATCAAACCATCTCTTCACAATCATTTGGTGATTTCTAAATTTATTTCTGGCTTTATCTCTCAATTCCTCCAACCTCACTAATTGGTTGATCCTTTCTTGAAGTAAGGCTGAAGGGGGATCTTAAGGCTTGGGAAATATGTAAAGAAGGAAGGGTAACGTTGGGAGGCAAGATGGCTTCTTTTCCATAGATGACAAAATATGGGGAGTTTCCTAAGGCCACTTTTGGGGTGACCCTATCGACCCAAAGGGCGTTTGTTAGAGCGTTGTGCCAATTCCTCTGGTTGTCGGTGATAGATATACGTATTATGCATATGAGGTTTTTACTTGAGGACTCTACAACTCCATTTCCCTGGGAGAAATAGTTCGATGCATACCTTATGTGAATTGATTTATCAATAGCAAATTCAGACAATTTGAGTGATGAAAAGAAAGAAGCACTGTCAAATATGAGAGTGTGAGGGATGTGAAACCTGTTGATAATGAATTTCTCAATAAATGATATTACCTCGTCTTCATTTACCTTCCGAAGTAGGATGGCTTCGATCCATCTGGTGAAGTAGTCGGTCACCATGAGTATATACTTATGCTGCTGTGAAGAGTTTGGAGTGATCTCGTGTATTAGATCTAGGCCCCATTGCTGGAATGAGCGATAAACCATAACGGGCCTGAGGGGAATGGCTGTCTTTCTTTCTCGTCCTGCGTAAGTTTGACATATCTTGCATTTCTGAGTGTAGGCATGCGATTCTATGAACACTTTGGGCCAATAATATATGTCCCTTAATATTTAGTGAGCAGTGGTCTCTTCGCCATAGTGACCACCTACTAGGTCATTGTGCATTTCTTTCAAGACATGATCCACATCATCCTTTCCCAAACACCTCAACTAGATTCCATCATAATTTTTTCTATATAATGTGTCATTGGCCAAGTGATACTGATTAGATTTCAATCTGAGTGCTCTTCGTTGTGATGCATTCATGTGTTCAGGACATGACCCTCGTGTGAGATAAAAGTGTATGTTGTAATAACACGACTCAGGATCCAAAAGGGCTTTCGAAGTTTTGTGCTCATACATCAGCATCTTATTAATCCATAGGGGCTCCTCCCTGAATTCTACTTATGCATTTTGCATGCTCTACGCTTTTGGTTCTTCGGATGCCCTTTCTTTATCCACCAAGGCTTCTGCAGCTAGCCTACACAATCCCTTCCCTTGAATTGTCTTCGCCAGCTTAATCTCAAGGTTGAATTCTTGGAGTGCCATCCAATTTCCTCTCCATTTACCCATTTCTTTCTGCATGAAGAGGGCTCTTACAGTTGCATGGGGAACGATCACTTTAGCCCTTACCCTTAATAAATAAGGGCGGAAATGTTTTATGGCTTTAAAAACCACAAAGGCTTGTTTCTCCACGTCTAGGTAGTTCAATTCTACTCCCTAAACATAAGAGCTCATATAAGAAATAGGGACTTCGTTGTCATCATCATTTTTTTGAGTGATGATTTCAACATATGAAACATCAGAAGCAAACTTGTACAAGAAGAATTCCTTGTCAAAATTGGGGCTAACCAACGCAGGAGCTTCCACAATGGCCTCCTTAATTTGCTGAAACGATTTCTTAGCTTCATCTCTCCACTTATACACAACGTCTTTCTTCATCATTAGCTACATCAGATGCACTATTTCTGTGAAACCTGAGACAAATTTCCTAACGAAATTGATCTTCCCGAAGAAAAATTGCATTGCCCTTTTATTTACAGGTGGTTGTATTCTCATGATGGTCTCTATTCTTTCAGGATCAATAACAATCCCTTATTTAGAGAGGATATGACCCAGTAGTTTCCCTTATGTAACTATGAAGACGCTCTTTTGGAATTCAACTATATTATATATCTTCAGCATCTTTCGAAAATATGTTTCAGGTGATAAATATGATCCCTTTTGTGATATGAATACACAGTGATGTCATCCATGTAAACCACTACTGATCTGTTAATAAACCCTCGGAAAGCTATGTCAATATCTCTCTGAAATGTGGCGCCCGCATTAATAATTTCAAACGGCATTTTACGATATGCGTAAGTTCCTCATTTAGTGTTGAAGGTTGTTTTAAGTTGATATTCATTAGATACCAACACTTGATTATATCTTGAAAACCCATCTAATAGGGACAACATTTAAGACCCAGAAATGCACTGAAGAATGTGTTCCATAGAAGGGAAAGGATAGTTATCCTTTTGCAATGCTTTGTTCAGTTTTATGAAATCGATACACAGTCTGATGTCTCCATTTTTCTTTCTTACTGGCACGATATTGGCTACCCAGTGGGTGTGTCTGATTGGAAAAATGATTTTGGCATCCCGCAGTTTGTTTAATTCTTTCTTCACCAATGGTTCTAGTCTTGGATGCATCTTACGGAGCTTTTCTTGGTAGGGTTTAGCCTCCTTTTCCAAATGAATTACATGCTACATAACGTTGGTATCAAAGGTTTTTAAGTCGCCATATGTCCATGCAAATGTGTCCTTGTACTCTTTAAATAGCTTGACAAATGCAACATTTTCTTGTAGAGAGCACCCCAAGCCCAAATTAACAGTTTTTGGGTCTTCTTTGGTTCCAAGGTTGGCCAATTCATACTTCATGGATGAGCTGTGTTTTTCGGTTAGTCAGCTTCCTGAATTTATCATGCAAGTCACACAAGTGCTCCATCTTGACAACTGACTTGGGAATTATATTGGGTTGATCCTTTCCTCATATTCCCTCTCGTTCATAAGCATGTCATGCTCCTTTTCATTAATGACTACATTCTTGAATGTCTTCTCGCAGTGCAAGAACTCAAGGATTTGTTCGTTATCTTTGAACACCGGCCAATTTGAGATGTTATCAGGCACGGATGGTTTGAAAATCAATTCAACATAATAGTTATTCTTCTTTAATCTAAAATCAAGAAAACGTTTTACAGCCATACCAGCCATCAAATCGGCATCTTGGTTTTTCCCCCGAGGTATGTATATGATATTAAGAGAATCAAAACTGACAATTAAGCTGCATACCTCATGTTGGTATCTTACCAGGTGTGGTGAATTGCAATGTATCCTTTTCCTTACCTGGTCGACAATTATCTATGAGTCACTAAAAACTTTAAGATTTTTCGCCTTCATATCAATGGCTTTCTTCAAGCCCTACAACAAGCCTTCATATTCTACCATGTTGTTGGTGCATGCGAACTCCAACTGGCTGGCCATCAGATGTTGGTTCCCTTGCAGGTCAATGAGAATGCTCCTAGCACTTGCACCTTCAAGGTAGTTAGAGCCATCAAAATAGAGTGTCCAAAATATAGAATCTAATGTTACATCAATTGAACTGCTCTCTATGAAACTATTCCTATCATCTACTATAATACAGGATAATTCATCAATTGGATTGTAGGGAAGAGCTTCCAACTGTGTGTTTGTCACAGTTTCTTCAACTATCTTTGCATGGAATTATCTAAAATAGGCTTTGATGGCACAAACGTTGAAACTATAATTCCAAAGGTTAGAGTTGGTAAACATTACAAGTTCATTGGGGCCATTTAGTTTTGTCACCACATACTTCATGTATCTTTCTGGATCAACCCTCAACATATCACATTTTCCCTTCTAAGGCGGCAAGAGATGGGACCAATCAGTTGAGAAATATCCATTTAGTTTCGCTGACCAGTCCCTACTAAGAAGCATTCCATAAGCCTCGGATATGTTGACTACAACTATATCAATGACTTGTGTGTATTGTGGTTTAGTAGCCATCCGAATCAACACATCTTTCAATTCCCCAATTACTTTCACATTTGTCCTGTCCAATTGCATAATTTGAGTTCCAGTTTTCTCGGGTATCGCATGAAGTCTTTTAGCAACAGCGTAAAGCATCAGAGTGGATGAGGCACCTAAGTCTACCAAGCAATTGTGGACATTCATCTTGAATATTTCAAATGTGATAAGGAAAGGGGGAGTCATGGATTTTGATTCCCTTCCTATCATGGCCGCACTGACATCTTGGGGGGTTCAATTCATTTTGGACAGAGTGGCTTCCATAGTTGATGGGGTTTGCGTTGTACAGGGGGTACTAACAAGTCTAGACATCGACTTCTTGGTTTGGCTACTCGGGATGATGGGAGTTTTTCAATTTCATTCATTCATAGCTTTCAAAAGCAAGTCTCTTTGTTGCGTTAACTTTAACAAATCAAAGTATGTAATATTAGCTCGGGATTTCTTAAGATCATCAACAATATTGTAATCAATGTTGTAAATAGGGTAGGGCAGAGTAAACATACCCGTTTTTACATTCTTAGATGGGAGTTTACCATTTTGAGTCGCCTTCGTTGCGGTCGAAGGTGTATTATCTTTCTTTGGATAGTTTGCAACTGGAATACTCTTGGAATCTCCATTAGTTTTACCCTTCTCAACAAAAACTTTGGGAGCGGATGCCTTCAAAGGGGGAACATCTTTCTTTGTCTGGTCTACAAGCTTCATCATGCCCGTAAGTGGTCCTTTACTTTGTGTATGGATTTCACTAGTGTGGATTTCTACCATACTATCTCCTTCATCGTCATCATTCTCATTTATATAGAAATCCCATATTACATTGATTTAAGATTTTTCGTCCAAGGGCTCTTCTAGTTGGTATTCTTCCTGATGTTTCCAAGAAGATAACCCAAGATGTTGTTATGGAATTCATAGACGAACATTCAATCCAATTTTTTCACTTCCCTTGGAATGAATCATAAAATAATCTCATGTATACCTCTTCACACTTGACATTAAGAAGATTAGTAAAGTCATGAAATTCGTGATATGTTTCAAAGTAAGGCACAAATCATCACCACTAAATTTTGTCCATTTCTTAGAAAATACTCATCTTTGGGTAGATGATTAGGAAAACAAAGAATAATTGTAAAATATTACTTGCATATCTTGAAACAATAATAGAAGCATTTGATTTCTTCATTGACCTAGTGAAATAACAATTTAATCATTTCAGCTATGAATCCTTCTGACAATTGAGTCGCCAGAGAAAACACATTGCAGCCAAAAACTAATGTCCAAATCTCTATTTTCCCTAGGATATCTGTTCTAAACAATGAAATCACTCCTAGAGAATGTACCTTTCATTCCTCGACAACGGCGCCAAAATGTTATTACTTAGAGAAAACCCTAGCCGCGGGGAAAAATATAAGGTAACCTCAAACATATTTGAAATTGAAAGATGGCCCTTCAACCTAGAGAGGGATATCTCCCTAAACTCAAATACCCAAAGTGATAGTAGTAGAAGGTTTACAACTAAGTCCTATGGTTAGATTTATTTAAGAATGACTGAGTTTGGTTGGACTATGAGAAAATCCCACCATTAGGCATGGAGTCCGACCAAATCAGACTTATATAACAATATTTTTCAATGAGAAAAACACAAACTCAAGGTAGTGATAATTGCTTTGACACTTTAAGGAATTTTGAAGAAAAATGAAGGAAATTACTGTAATGTTTAAGGAAAAAAAAGCAATTGTTAAATGTCTGAAAATAAAGAAACTGGAGCATAAACATATGAGTCCCAATTTCAAACACTTAGTATTCAGACATGAGGAAAATATTAAACCAAGAAGATGGACCAGGAATCGGAACACAATAATTAATGAAGAAACTACTTTTGAATGTCCAAGTAAATCTCAAGAAGATCAGGTGCCTTTGGTTCAGTTATGTTTAACCTCCCTTTTTCCGCATTGTCTTTACATTTGGTGATCGCGCAGAAGAAAGGAGCAGGATTTGATCATGGATCTCCGCCAAGTAACTTCAACCGAACAAAAATTAAAGTTAACAAAAATCACAATTGAAATGGGTAAATTACCATATGGGAAAACAATGATGTTCAGGCATGTGTTAGATAACTGATTGACGGGTAAAACAAAGATTTAATCCTTTAATGATTACAAAATATTTGCATACCTCTTCCGTGGCAGAAAACAATCTTTTAGCACGTACCTTTCACCTTTTGGTTTAACATAACATGATCATATAATAATCACCTTTTTTATTACGTGGAACATGTTAGCGTATTTCAAAATTGAAAATTCAAATTTCAACATTTTACGCTAATACTCTAATTACCACCAAATATTCGATAATACTAATACTAAAAACAATTATTGAACTCACAATACACTAATAGTCCCTAATAGTCCCACTATCAGTATTATTTTCGGTTTATTACAAATATTTCGCTAATTATAATTGTTAGCATTAAAAAAAAATTCAAACTTAAACCAATTTTAAACCAATTTCATAACAATATGTTATAAATAAGAAAAGATAAATGAACATGAGAGGAACTATGGCACTGGTGATTTTTGGAATTAGCAACTACCATCCATGCTTTAAAATGTGGAGGTGTTATCTTTTAGGAAGGAGATTTGAGATAAATATAGAACATAGTGATCTAAAACACTTGTTTGGACAACTAACCTTGAATTCCAATCTTCTAAGCCTATGCCTAATCCATTTTAAATGTGGGTTAACCTTTCTACGAATTGATTAATATCACATGTTAATCTTTCATTGTATCGACAACTAGTTGGGATTCTATTGTATTTAACTCATACATGTTTGAAAATCTCTTTTGCAACAACCCTTTTCTATTGATTCTCTCAAGATCATTATGAGAGACACTAAAAGGATACAAAGTGAATTTTGAGGTACATTCAAGGTACTTTTGAGCTTGTGGAATTTACTAATTTCAGTCGGGGTGGTTTAGTTGATGAACAAAACTCCACACTAGGATGTTTCTCTTGAAGTAGATCTACATAAGTAGCTTCATCTTGCAACAAGAAATTTGTGATTACATTGTCCTTTCCAGAATTTGAGTACCATATTGTAGTTCTTCCCAATAAAGAATTTATTTGGCTTCAATAGCCAATGACAAAATGAGTCATTCGCAAGGACCATCTTATCAATCTTTGGTGTAAAAATCAAAATTTCATACATATTTCTCACAACAAGGTGGAGCATAAAAGGACAAAACACATTGATATCCACATGCACTCCATTCAATAACTCATCACAGCAACAGTGATTTTTTCATCCAATTCCTAGAAGTTTCAATAGCTCTCAATCCCCTATATTAATCACATTCACTTTTCAGTCAAGGTTTGCTAGTGTCCCTTGCATGATTTTCTTATTTATTGTTTAACAATTTATATTCATTCATTAAAAATGCAAACTCTTCCTAAGATAACAGTTTCTCACAAGCTGTACAAGTTAGAAATAATTAATTCCTACTTGTCTATGATTGTAATTCTCCATTTGAGGAGTTTGTTCCTACATAATAGGAATTAGCTAGAATATAGTTTCTCCTAGTTTAGTGTGTGGTTGAGAGAATCTCTCAACCACACTGTTGTACGTCTAAGATAGAATTTCTATCTTGAGACTTTTGCTTGTATTATGTGTATAATTTCCTTGATGCAATATAATAGAATTTTTCTGTTGTGTGTTATTTTATCTTGGTATCATAGCTTTGAGAGCCTTGCCCCTTGTGGGCTTGGCCCCTCTTGGGCTGTGCAAATAAACATCTTGGTTTGCCAATCCATTTTTTTGTGTTTGTCCATCATTTTTTATCTATTTGTTTTCCCTTCGCCACACTGATCAAATATGACAGCGTACTACTCAGTCTAATCGAGTTTTGTGACGGTTTGTTGTTTTGTGCATTCTAACAAAACTAGCTTGGATGTGCATGCTCCCTCTGTTTCATATCTCCTCGCTGAATTCTGTGATATTCTACTCATGCACAAGTTCGAGATCAGGAGCCTGCTGGATCTGGTGTAGAGGTTCAAGGTCACAGTGGCGCCTGTCATGCCTCCCATAGTTTTTTCCTTTGCAGCGATTCGATTCCTCCAAAACATGCTCCCTTCCAACTAGTGAGAAGACAATTTGGAACAAGGGTCATTTTTTTCAGAACCGACAACCTACTTCTGGCGGTGATCAAGGATCAGACGTGGAGAAGTCTGCAAATCATAGTGGCTGACCAAAATTATAGCAGATCAGAGGATTCGATCTAAAAAGGATTTTTGCGGTTCGAGCTCGTCTAGGGTTGCTATGCGCGAGGATAAAAGCCCAGTTTTTTGGCGTAAAGATATTTGATTTTGGCGAGATTTCATTTAATCCGGGTTTCAAGTTTGCATTTTTTTTTGAATTTGGGGTTTAAATTCAGGACCGGATGCTTTTCTTTTTTTGAATCTGCACGCCCATGGAGGCAATATGCTTTATGATGGATCCTGGAGGGGATCATATCTTCTATGTACACACAAGCGGCAGTGGTGTAGCTAGTCTATTTGTGCGGTGGTGGTCGTGACTCATCTCGGATCTGCCCATAGCTCAATGTTGGTGGTGCCTATTGGTGCATGTTCATGCACATCGAATGTGTTCTAAGCTCCACCTATGTGAGAGATATGATGACTACATGAGGAGTGCTAGTTGCGTGAGAGTTGTGGACCATGTTTTGCGTGAACTGTGTCGGGAGGTAAGTGATTTGTTCTGCGTGTGGAGATCCAGTTGTGTTCCCTACAACTTTAAGGTTTGGATATGCTACTGATGAGATCCCTGAGCTGATGCCCTTGACCCATGTGCTAGCTACCAAGCTCGGAGTGAAGCTCACCAAGATCAGAAAGAATGGAACCTCTCCCTGTTTGTGGCTTGCATCTGGAGAGGTTGTATTGTCTGCATCAGATTCACTAGCTGAAGAACTTGCTGAATTAGAATCAGTAGTGGAAGATCCAAAATCACTGCTTGAGTGTTTTCATTGAGCTCAACAGTTTTTCAGGACACTGGTTTTATGCCCATTGTGGAGCCAGAGGTTCTTCTGGATGGAGACCATTCCATTGACAGAACCCTTGAAGCGACGCAGATTTGCGGAGGAATTGTGTACAGTTTGTCAGGTATGAATGAGGTTGTTCGATTAATGGAGGTTTTGCTTCGTTCATATATGAAGATGAACTCCTTGGAATCAAGATTGCAGAGTTTGTGTAGCCAGTATGGCTGAGAATGATCGAGCTCCAGTTGCACAACAAAAGAGTGGTCAGTGGCTGGATGTGAGGAGGTGAGAACCAATCTATGTTGAGAAGAGGATGTGTGGTCCATGCAATGCTATTGATCGATTTGCTTTGTGTATGATGTTGTGGGTCTTGTGTATCTTAAAGAATCGTATTATTTGCATTCAGAAGATTTGTTTCATTCAATCCGTTGGAAGCGTTGTTAAATACCATATCTATGTGTTCAATCGCTCTTTCAAATTCTCTTTGTGGAGCATTGTGGACCAGTCAATTGTTGTGGCAGTCACTGCATTTTTCTGAGCACCTTTGCTACAGATTGAGGTTGTTGATCGTGGATCGAACATGATGCAGTGGTTGCAACAGTGCGTTGGATAATATTTCCCTGGCAATCAATGTTCATATCTGATTTGAATGGATCATTGATCAACTGCAGATCCATCAAAGTGGAAAATTCGTTGAATTCAATTGAAGCCATGGAGAATTTGGTTCAGCTTTCAGAATCTCTGTAGTAGGTCGTTGCCCTACTAGCAGACGAAGAAGTAGAGGAGTTGTCGACAAAGAATTCTACTTTCCTCAACATTTTGCCCCTCGGCAATGTTGGTGCTGGAAAGTCAGTGGTATTAAATTCTCTGGTTAGTCATCCTGTGGTGGCTACATGAGAAAATGGAGTTGCTCGATATATAGAGAAGTGTATGCTATTGTCGAAATGTATTTTTTTTAATTCTCTGATGATGTTGCAATATATTGATTAACTGCCATGATAATGAAACTAGTTGTAATTTAAGTGACATTAGTATGACCAACTATTGTCACAATTCTGAGTGTGTGTTGGAACTGTTCATTCCAACACTAAGCAGATTTGCAGGGAATGGTGAACACATGACAGTGAAAATGACATCAATTGGAGCTACATTAGATATTGGAGGATGATCGAGATCGTGTTGCAGATTGTTAACGAGCATGAGGCAGTATGCTTGAAAACAATGACTAGCCTTGATACTTTGAGTAGGGGAAGTGGCATTATGTTGCGATACCAGGAGAATTGGATACTGAAATGCGATGGAGGATTGGACCGTGGAGTCCTGGATTACTGTTCTTGAAGGGAAAATTGTATTCTCTTCGTGTGGCTGTGAGTGCCTATGTTCCGGTTTCTTTGTCAGTGGACCCCTCACAGATGAGGTAAAGGATCAACGACAATGTTTATGGTGGACAGCGAAATAGATGTTTGTTTGATTTAGTGTGGTTTGTGGGATAGACTCCCTAACATGTTATAAGCAAGTCCAGTTGTTGTAATTGTCATTGTATGTACCCAGAAACTCCAAAATGTTGAATGAAATGTAAGCCTTTTAAAGGTATTTGAAAGTTCGTGGTGATCTTAAAACCACTTTGTAATGGATTGTCTTTGTGGCTGGTTGGTGGTGAGCCATAAACCATCCATAGAGCCTTAGTGGCTACAGGATTTCCCCGGAGGTGGCACATTTAAGTTCCGGGTTTGCCCGGTGGTGGC
>APFE030145293.1:3202-30628 GCA_000404065.3 Pinus taeda | reverse complement strand
AGTACCCACAGATTCCATCCAAGGATATCCCAAAACAACATCCATATTATCCATCTCTAAAGTATAAAAATCACCATGCAACACATACTTATCCATAGAAATCTTCAAATCCTTATACACTAGAACATCCTCATTATCCACTTGTATGTTTTCAATGTGTTTTGCTGGAATTTGCAATTTTTTTGCCAAATTAACATTTATGAGATTTTTCTTGCAACTGGGATTTATAGACACAGTGATTTTCTCCTTCTGAATCAATCCATGAACCTGCAATAAGGAGATACAAGTAGAAAATAACCCTTTAGGTTTCTTGGTTTCCTTCTTTCCTGTAAAAATAAAATCTTTGTTATGTTGTGTGTCTATCTGTGTGAGCTTATCCACCAGATTAGATTTATGATCAAAGCGCTCTATAAGAGCTTTTTTTAAAGCGTCCCAAGTCAAGAACCTTCCATAGCCATGTTGATGTCCTTGCCACCATTGTCGTCTTTCATTGTCCAAGTACATGCTCCCCATCATAAGCTGAGTGTCATCATCATAAACGTAATCCAATTTGAAATATTTCTCCATTTTTACTAGCCATTTGGCTGGATGAGAGCCATCAAATTTATACAAGTCCCTCAATTTCTGACCTAGGCCCGCCATCACAAAAAAAATGGCGAAAATTTGAAATTGTCACAATTCCGTCAATATTGCTCAGAATCCCTATTATGACCTGTTTTTGGAAATGGAACAACCATTTTGCATCTGCCCATGTGATAGAAATCCTGATCCAGGTACTAAAATTTCAAATCTGCACTGCAACTCTCCCGTTATCACCCAAAAATTATGAAAAAAGCGCTGATTTTAAATCAGCAATATCTCCCTCATCCGAACTCCGATTCAACTGCTTTTTTTTTTTAATTGGGTATTTTTTCACAAAGAATCCAGATCTATAATTAGATTTTACATATTTTGCACCAGGACATCCAGATCTACACCGCAAACCCGCTGCCCTGAAAAATTGTCTGCAACCCCACTGATTTTTAGATCAGCGATATCTCCTTCATCCAGACTTCGATTCGACCGATTTTTTTTTAAATCAGGTATTTTTTCACATAGAATCCAGATCTGCAATTAGATTTTGTATATATTACACCAAAACGTACAGATATGATCTGCAAACTCGCCGCCCCCGAAATCCTGCAAAAATTAAAAAAATTATCCACTTTGTTTCCCAAGAAAGTTCTCTGATACCACTTGTTATAGATCTAATCTAGAAATATTATAGATCTGATATGAAAATATAAGACAATGCAAATAAACCCAGAAATAATATGAAATGATTCTTTATTGATCAAAAGCCTTAAGGTAGGGCAACACCATACATTCACTCCTTAAGGAAGGAGAACAATCCACAAGTCATATGCTTGTACATACAATAATCCTTGATCACATGGAGCCTCTAGCCTCTATATAGGCCTCATATATACAATATCATGGATCATTACCATGGTTCTCTCATACCATCGAACTAATACCATGGGCCCCTTACATTATTACTAACTACTTGTGGTCCCTTACATGATATGAGTTAACCACCTTATTTATTACTATGGCCCATCCCATTATTACATTATTACCTTGGGTACCTCCCTTTGTACCCCATATTACACCCCCTAGGTATATAATACCTTCTCTCTTATTTTAGAGTGAATATGTGATAAAAAATGTACATGGTCAAAAAGGGTGAAGTACACATTCAAAATGTACATTTATTTATGTTGAGAAATGTAACTAGTTTCAGTCTTCATAATTATTGTACTCATTTCAATATTTATCCTATGTAACAAACAAGAAAATGAAAAGAAAAAGAAAAAGTTATTATTAAAGCATGGGTTTCATGCTCATTATTGATGGTCTTCTAGGTAAAAGCATGTTCTTTGTGCTTCTAGGATTTGTCAGGTCTTAAGATTTATTTTCATGAGTCAAAAAAGTCAACATCATGTTCATAAGAACCTTGGAAAAAAGTAATTGTAAAAAGAATTATTTTGAGTCTAGAAAGTCCAGGAAACTCCAAAAGTACAAGTTGGCCCTAACGATTACAAGTTGACCTAAAGGAGGGGATTCAACCCCTTGAGAAGGCTATATAAAGAAGTAATTTGACCTCACTTAGATACACTCACTACAAAAGTTTGATCTATCAAGAAAGAGTTTGATATGTGGTTGGGAAGCTGGAAGAAGGAGAGCAAAGGTATAAGAGAAGAAATAAGGAAAAAATATCTTGGTTATGGGCTCTATCTCTCTCACACGTGCGAAGTTCTAGGATTTTTTGTGCTGGAGAAGGAGGCTGAAATTGCAAGTCTGAGTTGCAATAGGATGAAGTGCAGAGTATTGTAATTGGAAAGGATGGAATCTATATTGACCTCGTTGACTTTAGTAGAGTTTTCTTGCTCTAAGGTCTCAAATAGATGTTATATTAGGGTCTCAAGAGAAGCTACAAGGCCGAAATTACAATGTCGAAGTTGCAGTATTAGAGTTGGAAGGTCGAAGTTGCAGTATTGAAGTTGGTTGATGCCAAATCAAGGAAGGACTTGAAGAAGTGCTAACTTGGTACTAGTGTTTCTTGATCTAGGGTTTGGATCTTTGTATCTCATTTGAAGCAGATTCTAAGAAGAGAAGAGTTTCTAGGTATTCCACTTGGAGGGGTTTTTCTCTGCTTGAGAGCCTACTATTTTTGTCCTCTATTGTTTTAATTATTGTTCTTGATATTGTTTGATGAAAATATATAACTAAAGAACATAAAATAATATAATTAATATTCACAAGAAAATATCAAGGTTAAGGAAAATAAGATTAATAGATGCCCCTATCCATTTTTCTAACATGGTTTCAGAGCTAAGGTGAACAAGGAAGGCAGTTGAAATGACACTATTTACTTATCAAGGGGAAGGAAAAAGGAATCCCTTCAAGAAGAAATTGAATTTCAAAAGATATCATTTGAGAAAGGACTCAAGCAAAGAGGGTTTCTACATTAAAGGAGATCAGGTCTACATCAAGCTCACATGAAAGGAAGATCTCAGAGAAAGACATCAAGAAGAGTGTTGATCTCTCTCTGGAACAAGATGTATTTGAAAGGAATATTTGAATAAATAATTAAGGGACTTCGAAATCTATTATCAAGGACACTTCAAAAATATTGAATGCATCAAGAAGGTTGAAAACATCATTAACAAGAATCTTGGTCTCAAGTAAGTATCATATTACTACATCATGTTTGAATATTCAAGTCATATGGATTCTTTATGAAAGGAAATTAATAATCTTGTTAGGGCATCAAACTATCTATCATGGAAGAAAAGAATTGACTTGATACTCACAGAACAAGAAGTAATGGAACATGTTATTGGGGAAATCGCTAAACCGAGCAAGGACAAGACACAAGAACTAGCAAAGTAAAAGAAAGGGGTAGTAAGGGCTCAAAGGATTATAGTTGAATTAATTAAACATTATCTTCTTCCATTTTTTGCAAACATGAAGACTTCCAAGGCCATGTATGAAAATCTAGTGCTTTTTTATTTTGTAAGTACAACGAGACAAAATATGTCTTTGTGGAACAAGTTATCTAGGATGAAGAAATCAAAGGATGAGGATGTGGCATCATTTTCCATGAGAGTATCTCAACTTAGAAACCATCTGCAAGGACTTGGAGAACCTATTACTAATTTTGGAGTAACCATTTGTGTATTAAATGCATTGCCACTAGAATGGAGTAGCTTTGAAACAAGCATCTACTCCACGAAGTATTCAACTCCCTTTGATGAATTGTGGGCTTAATTCATCCTTGAAGAATCAATTATCAAAGTAAAATATGATATTGGATCAGATGAGCAATCTCAAGCCTTTATAGCCCAAGCCAATAAGTTGAAGAAGGGAAATTTTGGTAATTCCAAGAAGAAAGACATACCCAAGGTTCAATGTTTCAAGTGCAATAAGTTTGGACACTTTACAAGGGATTGTCCAAACCAAAAAAATAATAAGAGAAAGGAAAGGAGTGAAGCTCATGAAGTCGAAGTAGTGGAAGAACCTGAGAAGAAGGCAAAGAAGGAATAAGTGAAGGACCTTTACTACTAAAGAAGGTTCATTGAGTATCACGTTCTCTATGAAGGTTGTTATTTCCTTTACAATAATATGCATTATGTAGAGAATCATATAGAGATGCATCATATGATAGTGGTGTGTTTAGAATATACATGATTAAGTTGCTTTATGGAGATCATCTAGATAGATAGATAGACCATTTTTGGCATAATTTTCATCCAAGTATTATCTAACACTATGTTGGAGGTAATCATCTTGCTTAAGTGGATCATCATGATCTTGGAAGAACCATAATTATGGAAGAATCTTAGGAAAAACAGTATGATAAATTTAGTATGCATTCCATGTAATGTGGAGTCAATATTGGTAAAGGGATGAAGGAATGCAATGGTTCAAGATGCAGGATCTTTGTGAGATATACGGATATCTAGATGATCAGATGAAAGCATAGGAATGCATGTTGGATATAAAACTTTGGATATGATTCATATGTATAGAATCTTGTGGAAATAAAGTTGGATGTCATAAAATATGCTTAGGTATATGGAGATATGATTCTCAAAAAGAATAACATTTGACTTACTTAAGGATGTATAAAGAATTTAATACTTTTCTAGAATATGTAAATAATGATCAACATCCAATCTAATCTCCGAAAGGAAAAGTTGAAACTTAGTAATCAAGTTTGATCCTTGGGCACTCAGATGCATGAAGGAAGTTTCAAATGGAGATGGTCAATGAAGATGTTAATGGTACGAGAAGGTAATCATGATGAGATAATTATACTTTGATTATTATTGGTTATCTATTTGATATATGGTTTTGCTACCTGGAAGGATGTTGCAAGAATTCATGATGACAGTTGATGAAATTCCAATTGTATGGATGGAAATGAATGAAGAATAATGAGGAAAGTTGAACATTTGGTATTGTTGATGGTACTAGACCCACCAAAATTCAAGGGGATATCCCCGGTAAGAAGTCCCAACTAGAACTCAGGCAATTTGGAGTAGGAGTCTTAGCAGTGGGTGATAATGTAGCACGCAGAGATAATTATGATGACTTTGGTCAGAAGCAAGTGTGTGACCTTGCAGCGAGTCAACTGAGATGCATGGGGGGTCTAACACACGGAGGGGAAAAGGAAGTGCTCCCCTTAGAAACCTATAATAGTACGTAGCATGAAAGGAACACATGAGAAGAATGACAACAGAAGCTGCAATGCGGGATAGTCCACAAAACAAAGTGACGGGTTAATCCAACAACACGCCTTCAACCATATTCACATAATTGTAAAAAAATAGTGCATAAGAAAATGTGTGATCTAAATAACACACATTTCTAAAGAAACCAGAATAGTCAAAGTACAATAACAACATATGCATGAAAACGTGTTGGCTAAGTTATTATTATTATAAGTGAAAGTTCCATCCATAAATACACCATTGATAGCCACTAGCCCCAAAAGTGGAACATTACAGTCAAGAACACATGCTCCTCCAAAGAAGTATACTCACTCTACATTGTGGATAAGCTAAGGCTCGTCACAATACTCCCAAGCCTTCTCTAATCCTAAGCCTAGCCAAAAACTTGGCTCCCAAAATCTTATTCTATGAGTTATGAGGTTCTATTTATAACAAAGGGTGGAGTGACCCTTGACATTCCCATTTGACTCTTTGACTACCCTCGTGACTCTTCAACCTCCTTTACAATTCACTTGTTACATTACATAGTGATTATTCACATTCCACTAATGACACTTGGAATTTCACTTACAGCATATTTACAAATAATATACATTTTCCACATGTACCCATGTGAGACAAAGAAGGCTAGAGACAACCTAACAAGACAAAACACTATGACTCAAAAGTTTGGGAAAATACCAACTCGGCAACATTCACTTGATGACTCTTGGTGATGTACTGATACCAAGCTTGGTACTGTGCCATGGTATCGCCATACTGCTTAACAGTGTCTTTTCGATAGCAGACTCTTACCTCCATAGATTGTGGGTATATGGTTTTGGAACCCTTGTCAAATACATCCTGAAACATGTGCAACATGGTTTTGACTATGACAGTGTTGAAAATAGCAACGATAAATGACAAAAATAGAATCCAGAAATTCCAGTTTTTTTTTTCCTTGAATTAAACTGAGAATTAAAATTTAATTCTATTCGCATAGCAATTTGTAATATAACTAGATTGAGTTGACTTAGTTAACTTAGGAATTTCGAGTTGGAAGTATTTCTGAAGTCATGTATATGTTCTCCTTATATTATAGGGGTCCAGGATGAGCTAATTGTGAGTTATAATTGGTTAACTCAGTTTACTGAGTTAAGTCCAGTTAAATTAGTTCCAAACTATTTGAGGAACTAATAGTGAGTTAACAGTCAGTTGGTGCACTAATTTATTAACTAGTGCTACTCCAGTTAACTGAATATTCCCTCATCAGAAACTCATGCATGTCGATTCTGAGAAAGACCCAGTTGAGACTAGAGTGCAGGGGCATTGTACTATTTGTTGTATAATTTTCTGAGTTGTACAAATGGTGCATGTAATCGGGAACTGGACCTAATTTTGGATTGTGCAGTTATGGATGAGGAATTTCCCTTTAAATATGGGCTAATTCTCTCACAAATTGTGAAAATAATTAGAAGCTTGGAAATTTGGCTGAGTATTGGCCAAAGGAAGTCATCAAGCGGAGGATAGGAAATACTTATGTAGGTTAAGCTCAAGGTTGAGAAGATCATGTTGTATTCATATGAATTCTTTGAACAAGGGCGTAAGGAAATAAAAAGCTTGGAGAGCAGAGAAGAGGACTGGATTTGGCTTGAGCTTACTTGTGAGTTGGAGATTGATATTACTAAGTGATGGGATTGTTCCTGTGAGAACAAGCATTGTATTATCATATTGGATTTATGATTAATGCAATACAGATAGTGGGGTTTTGAGTTGTGCCTTTCTTTGGATATTTAGTGTGTTATGTTCCATTGATGTTATTCCTCTTGTCGATTATTGTTTTGCATGATATTTATGTGCTTCTGCTGTAAAGAGTTGAAGTATATTCTTGTCCATTGTTTTAGTAGATTACATGAGCTTGTGAATCTACATGATTTTCTGCATGGTATCGGAGTTGAGAACAATATACTAGAGGATATTTCGAAGTTTTGAGTTTTGGGTCGTGAGCTTGCAGAGCAGATATGAAAATTTTTGTTCAAAATTTTCAGAAACAAATAGCATATTTGGATTCTTTACGAAAAAATACCCAAATTACAATTAAAAAAAACAACAACAAAACAAAAAATCAGTTGAATCGGAGTTCAAATGAGTGAGATATCGCTGATTTAAAATCAGCTCTTTTTCCAAAAAAAAATCGTGACGACAGGACATATGAAACATATTGGTGTGCTAGTCAAGAACCTGTATGAACTTGAGGTACAAGATGCATGCAAGTCCTTGAGGATCAAGGAAAAGGTTAGAGACTTGGTGGTTGAGAGGGAGAGTAAATTACCTCTCAACATGCAACCCCAGAAGAAGTCTCAGAAGCAGCTTCGGGAAGTTGTGGAGCAGCCACAACTAGAGAAGCTGAGAAGAGACTGAGTGGAGAGATCCACTTAAGCATAGAAGAAGTAGTCTCAAAAGAAGTCTCAGACAATTGTGGAGCAGACACAATTGGAGAAGCCAAGAGGAAATAGAGTGGAGGCATCCAGTCATGCAAAGACCTCCAGTAGGGGGGAATTTCGAGCCAAGTGGGCAGAGGGAGCACATGCAGCCATACCTCCAGGTGTGAGGTGGGGTAATGCAAAGTGATAGTCCCAAGAGGGCTAAAATTGGGCAGGATCCATTGAGTGGTTTTATCTCATGGATCGTACCTTGCCATGGGAGCCCAAAGTACATAGTAACGGGAGGAATCAGTTGGATTGATGCAGTCAGAGATCAAAGTGACAGAGGCTAGAGTAGTCAGATATTGAAGCTTAGAGAAGGGTTAACAACAATGCAAAAAGGAAGAGTCAATAGAAGCACAGAATTTTTAGTCGATAGAGGCAATAGCATTCAAAGACTTTGATGATAGAGGCATCATTCTGATTCAGGTTGGATGTTTTTTGTTTCTAAAGTTGCTAAAGAAACAACACTAGATAGAAGTGTTGCATGCAGAACATTTCAAAGGTTCATGATCGGGATTGAGTTGAATTCCTTTCTTGTCGAGAGGGAGTTTTGAAAATAGCAACAAGAAATAATAAAAATAGAATCTAGAAATTCCAATTTAATTTGTCCTTGAATTAAATTGACAATTAAAATTGAATTCTATTCTTATAGCAACTTGTAATAGTTAACTAGAGTGAGTTGACTTAGTTAAGCTAGGAATTTTGAGTTGGGAGTATTTCTAAAGTCATGTAATTAGTTGAGTTAATTGTGATTTTAATTAGTTAACTCAGTTTACTGAGTTAAGAGTCCAGTTAAATTAGTTCCAAATTGTTTGAGGAACTAATAGTGAGTTAAGAGTCAGTTGGTGCACTAATGCATTTACTAGTGCTACCCAAGTTAACTGAAGATTCCCTCATCAAAAACTCATGCATGTCGATTCTAAGAAAGACCCAGTTGAGACTAGTGCAAGGATAGTGTACCATTTGTTGTATAATTTTCTCAATTGTATAGGTGGTGCATGAAATCAGGAACTAGGCCTAATTTTGGATTGCACAGTTATGGATGAGGAATTTCCCTTTAAATACCTACTAATTCTTCCAGGAATTGTGCAAAGAATTAAGAGCTTAGAGGCTTGGAAATTTTTCTAAGTATTGGCCAAAGGAAGTCGTCAAGCAGAGGATAGGAAATACTTGTGCAGGTTAAGCTCAAGGTTGAGTAGAGCATATTGTATTCATTTGAATTCTTTGACCAAGGGCACAAGGAAATAGGATGCTTGGAGATCAAAGAAGAGGCCTGGATTTGGCTTGATCTTGCTTGTGAGTTGGAGATTGATTTTACTGAGTGTTGGGATTGTTCTTGTGAGAACAAGAATTGTATTATCATCTTGGATTTTTTATTAATGAAATATAGATAGTGGAGTTTTGAGTTGTGGCTTTCCCCATATACTTATTGTGTTATGTGTCATTGATGTTCTTCCTCTTGTCGATTATTGTTTTTCTCGATCTTTATCTGCTTCCCCTGTAAAGAGTAGAAGTAGATTCTTATCTTTTGTTTTAGTAGATTACATAAGCTTGTGAATCTACATGATTTTCTACAGGAAGGACCACCAATGTACTTCTACATGTTTTTTGTGCTCATCTCCAAGTCACCATTAGTGGCCTCTCGCCTTAGTTGCTCCATGTACCTATTGATATCTTGTGAGACTTGGTTCTTCTCCTTAGCTATGGTGAGGGAACTGATTGACGGGATCCTGTGCATTCTCACCATGAAATCCAAACTCTTGAATAACAGTGCATATGAAGCCTTTATGTTACTGACGAACAGGGCGTGTTGCTCACAGTTTTGGATCTACATCCTAATCTTTTCCTAGTCTAGCTATGCCTACGACTTCATCATCATGGGAAAGTGAAGCGGGGCTCCCTTGTACCTCATTTTCCATTCTTCTACATGGGCGATAGCAGTATGTATGTCTTTGATAGTTTGGAAAATCTTTCTACTCCACCGCTAGAAACCAAATAGATGGAAAACTACCTTATGCACGGTGACAAATATGTTATAGAGTTTCTGCATGGTGACCTCAAGATATGATACTTCAGTAAGTATCGCTTTCCTCATCTTTGCCATTGCGGATCCTGCAGATTTTTCTGCTTTCTGCCTATCCACTAGAAAGTTCTTTTCCATCTATTCATTCTCTGCTAACAAGAAATTGACACTTGAGCTTGTGGCTCCTGCATAAGCCATAGTGGCATTGACCATGATGACTGGATGCTTCCTAACATTTGGCACTATCACCCTTTCCTTCATAAATGTAGGTGACGCATGATCATTCAGGAAATGCTTTCTCCGTGCCTGTAAAATTTTCTACTACGACTCATCAAATGAGAGATTGTACACATCCATCACTGGATCATCATCAAGGAGAAAAGCCTCTCCTTGCTCACTCGAGACTGGTTCTAATACTAGAGGTGGTGGAGACTATGGGGTGAAATCGGATGCTCTCGGCAAGAGTTCAGTATCTTGGTCATGTGGCTCTTGTCCCAAATCCATGTATGTTGCTTCAACCATTTGCTCAATCTGATGAGTAAGTTCTCGATCCGGCATCTGCTCACCCTCTTCTTCATCTATTGGTTGCTATGACTCCTCAACTTGTATAGGTGTAGTTTTATCTATCATTGCACCTTTCCCTCCTTCTTGTTCTTGTTTATGCTTCTCTTCCCTCTCTCTCCTTCTTAGCTCTTGTTCTTCTTTCAACTTCTTCTCCATTTCCTGCAACTTCCTTTCTACTTCCCTCAACCTTTTCTTTTCTCTCTTCCTTCAATATGCTCTCTTTATGTGTTGTTGCATCTTTGCCTCCGCTACCAAAGATTCTTTCTCAATTAGAGGAGTATTATTTGAACTTGTAGCTTTTCTCAACCTTTGGGTTCTCTGCAATCTTCCTCTTACCCTTGTCCTATGCTGGTTTTTTGCTTATTGTTATTGTTGTTGTTGCTTCTTGTGGTGTTGTTTCCTGTAGAAAATCTTTCCATTTTGTGGCTATACTGACTGGTTCATTGAGCTTGGAGTGGTTGTAACAATACCTCCAAGGGTCCTCCTCTACCCAATGACATGCCTCATGGATCCATGGATAATACACCCTCACACAATGATTCTTGAAGATCGTGCGGGAATCATACGAATTGTAATCTATGGTGCTAAACTCAAACTTCACTATCTCCTTAGATTCAGCATCCACATCTTTCAAGCTCTTAATCTCATACAATCCAATCCACAAAGGAAGAGTAGGCCATTGTGTCTTCTTCCTCCTTTGTAGCCCTATGGATATGTGATATGAAACCTCTTGCATGACCAACTTATCCATAGCATACCTAGGTAGAACATGCAGAGGCTTTTCTCCACCTAACATCTTCATGAAGGTGCCACCAAGTGAGGCATACCAATTTGTAATGTTAAGTATTGCCTCCATTCCTTCTTGGGACATGCAAGGTGGATCATGCTCAAAGATCAACTCATACACTAGGGTGAAGAAATGGTTAGCTAGCCTCGCCATAACACCTTGGTAGCTACACTTTGAAATCAACTTGGAATAAATATTGATTGCATGCTCCTGTGGTGTCTGTATCCAACCCATGCCATGAAACTGATGATGGGCATAGATTGCATCAAGTAAATACATGGAAATTTAGAATCTTACTTGCTCATCCTTGGGTGGATCTCGGGTGTTAGTCACATAGAATTTCAACTGATGAGCCAACAGATCCAAACAGTTGAATGGTTTTCCATCATTCACCAACTAGTCCAACACAACTAACCAATTATGTTAAAAGGTATTCGTGCTATCTTGACCATATAATTGGCATGCAAAGCTGATCAAGAACTCGTAGGCCTTTCTGAGTGACTTTGTATTATAAACATGATTGGGTGTGGATCTGAAATTTGACATCTCCTTCACCCAACACTTTATAATATCTCTGGTGTTTACATAGCTATGGGTGGCATAAAATAGTGTATCCATACAGTTCAATGGTTAAGGTAAGTTATATATCTGATGATAATTCTTCATCTTGAAGGTATAAAGTTGTGTTCCACTGGCACTGCTTAATGTCATAGTCTCGAGATCCATGTGAGATAATCTAGTGGATGATGTCTACACAATGGAAGGTGGGGTACCTGCATGCAACCTTATGTAAGTGTGACCGGTGGATATTGACATACACCTGTTGATCCCCTACATCTTCCTTGAAGTCCCCTACAAAGATATCCTTGATTTCTTGCCATGTTAACTTTGTGCCCTTCTCAATGCACAATTGAGTGTCTACATAAACTGGAAAATTCAATTACACCTACTCATTTTCTTCCTCGATGCTACTCTCAACATTATCCTTTGATGTAGCTCTCTTAGAAAACATGTTACATGTAACTGTTAGAGGGATACTCAACAATGATTGTACCTGGAGATAGAGAGGACCCTCATGGCATGCCAATATTAACTTGAAACCAAAATCACTTCAAGAACAGATCAAACAACAAACTGGGAAATTGTTGGGAAGAATTGCGCAATATTGCCTCTTAGAGGTGTTTGACTACTCACTGGTTTTGTACATTTCATAGTCCCAATTGCCAATGGGGAGGTCTTACTGACTGGAACTGTGCAATGTGCAATTTAGTCTGGCTTACGCCAGCTATAACTATGCATTACACAATCCCAGTGGAAAAGGTTCAATATTAGCTCTTGGAACTACGTAGTGCACAATTGGATTCGGGTCTTAGTAACCTTTTTGCAATTCCTAGAGCCAAGAAAGAGCCTTGAGATCCATAAATGCACATTACATGCATGGGAGTAGTGAGCTTTAGGCCAAGGAAGCCCATATCTATGCAATGACAACATGAAAATGAGCAGATCTGAAGTGGAAGTGAAAGCGGGTGCAAATCTGAGTGAATGATGATGCATGTAAAAAAAAATGAGTGTCGGAATCAATCAAACTAAAGAACAATGAACCATGTGGAGAGAGTCGCCGCAACGATGGTCGTTAGTGAAAAAACTGGGTTATACATGCAACATTTGAGAAAGGAAATGCAAAACTTAAAATAGCACTTCTACAAGCTAAAAAAAATCAAAACATGAGTGGTTGGCTAATAAAATGGTTATAAAAACACTCTCACAAGCCAAGCAAACAAAAGCAACAAAAAAAGCAGCAAAAGATTAGAAAAGAAAGACTTACCCATAAAAGTTGCGATGATTGTGCTGAAGGTTCCTGATCTCCCCGAGAATTCCATAGCTCCAAGATTGAATGTGAAAATGAGCTCTGGGGACATCCATTAAATAGATTTGGTTGATTTAGGATTTACGACGTGGAGGAAAAAAAATCTAGGAAAAAGAGACACTTGGCAGCAGTTTCAAAAATAAACTCAAGTGTAACTCTGACTAGTAAAAATAGATCCCTATTTTTTAGTGATTCTTTTTTCTTTTTTTCTTTCTTCTTTCTCGAGAAAAATATTCCATGCATGCCCAAAGATATTGTGTAGTTCTAGCAGGAACTCGAAAACTCATTGGCTCATGCATTGGGCAGTTGTCGAGGGAAATCTTTTGCGCAATTTCTAGGTTGAGTGGCTTGGGTTGCCTCTCATGCTCTACACATTTTCCCAGTTGAAGGTTGGCTGTTAGCTAGATCTATGCAGTTTTGGAGGTGAAGGCTCATTGCTGGCTTAGACTACACAATTCCCAAGAGCATGGCTGGTTTCCCTCAAGGATTGTGTAGTTCACTAAGGTAAGCCTGGAACCAAGTCAAGAGATCATCTTGTGGGTTAGACAGTAAAGCAAGTTAGAAAACACAAGTCGTAAGTAGAAGATAAAGTTCAATCAAATCACAAATACCTGGGTTGGTGTAAGATGAGTTGTTGTTATTTTTGGAAGGAGGCTCCAAAAGGAAGCATAGGAAACATTTTGGAGGGTGGTTGTAGCTGCTATAACATTGGTGACACATTGGTAGAACTCCAACTCTCTGTATGGGCTTGTCTCGTGAAAAGCAATTCTAATTCTTCTAAAAGTATTATTTGATTCCTTGATCGTCATGGCTTCTTCACTAGCTTGAGTTAAAGATATAGTCCCTACCATTCTCTTTATCGGTAGCACACATACCAAGCCAAGTCAATTAGGTTGCTTTAATAAGGGATGAGGGGTATATTGATGCACAAGTAATGTAGATTGTTATAGTTTTAGTTTCATCTCTAGTGTTTCTCCACTGCCAGCAAGCTTGAACAATACCTCGGTGGAGTCTCTTCAGGAACAAAAGCATTGTTCTGCTATCAGTGAGCCTAGAGAGTACTCTGACAGAGTTACTTGCTTCACCTCCCTACATAGGAACCCTTTCTCTTCTTTTGCCTTTTTTTCCAAAGAATTGTGCATAGGCACTTATTTATTTCATGAGGTGGAAGATGGATCTCAACTTATTGAGATAATAAGAGGTTTCCCTTTCAAGTAAGGATGTTTATATATAAACCTCTGGCATACTTGTTAAGGTTTTCCCCCTCACCTTACTCTACTTGACTGAATTAACAAGGGTTAACTGAAAATAGAAAATTGATTAGAGTATGTGGTACTAGTTAAGAGTGAAAGCGTCATGATTTCACCAAGACTCACTCTGAAAGGAATGTATTTTCAATCAAGGTATCATCGACTAAATAAACACAAGATCTTCACAAGGAGAGGGAATAGACAGATAACCAAATGTTGATAGCCTTACAATTCCTCTTGTATTTCACCCTGCCTATCTCAAGAAGCCAAACATGGTTTCAAAGGGAAACTAATCCTACATGTACGTAAAACAAACAAACAATCAAAGGAAAGAAGTGAGACAAAAACAAAATCAAGTAAGAAAAAACAAACCAGAAACAAAACACTACTCTTGCTCCTAAGCTAAGCAAAGCATGGGCCAACTCATGTGATGTGATATTTCCAATGCAACCACCAACACATTGGTTGACCCATGTAAGTGATGTCGTGACTCACAAAAAAGATATTCAAGGAAACCAATAAACAATAAATATAAAAAAATGCAAACAAAAACGTTTGAAGTTTGAATGCGTCTAAATAAAAGAAAATATTGAGATCACATGAAAGGCACCCTGCAGACGTATCATGGTGTTTTGTCACATTGCGCATGGACGAAAAAGATGTACACTATTTCAAACATGACAAACGTGCAAACATGAAGAAGAACTTTTTTGTTTTACAATAGTGATTGCTACGTATGCTCCTCCAATGCATGAGCAATAAGATCATGTCATTCTAGTGGAGGATATGAAAACTATGAACTAGACTGATTTTCAATGTGAACATGAGAGTGATGAGGAGCCTAGGGTGATTCAACAAATTTCTGATCGGTAGTGGAACTGACCTCAAGGCTACGAGAACCTGACATAACCATCAACTCGAGCTGAAGTGCCTTGACAACTTGAGGGGTTTCCACTTCATCAAAAGATGGATCATCAAAGACCAGTGGCTTAGAAAGATCAACAATAGGTGAATCAAAATCATGATCAAATGAATGAGTGAAAATATCATGACAACAACGATCAGAAAATTCAAGACAAACGACAACATCCTCGTGATTTGATGAATCATATAGAGAGGTTGATGAAAAACAAAAACTTTCACCTTCTAAATTTCCAGAAATGAAAGATGAGAGTTCAAGTGGATTCAAAAAGAAATATTTGTCCTCTCTACAATTAAATGACAGACTGACATCTTACGTGTTATTTGAATGATTGGAAGTAGAAACATCCAAGGATAAATTTTCACAAGAAAAATCAGAAATGGAAGAATCGTAGAAGATGTCAAGGTAAAGTGGACGAGGTGCGGGCAGAAGGAGTTCATCCTCCATCACAAGTTCTTGTTCAAATTCCCACACAAACTCATCAAAAATGATAGCGCAGGTTGGTTTCTCAACACCACCTTTGTCCATAACTTGATCCTCACGAACATCGCATGTGGAATCTAGAACAGATTAACACAACACATCAAAATCCGGAGGGTCAAAGGAACCAGTGGACGGAGGTCGAGGGGATAATACCACGTGACAACCATCAGGATTGCAGTCCAATTTTGCATAGAAATCGATAGCAGGTGGGGTGGGAGGAGGTGACAGTTCAACAAGTGGATTCACAACTTCTCCCACCTCATCATGTGGACCTAGAGTTGTTTGATGAGAAGAGGATGGAGTGTCTCTTGTGTCAATAACCTTTTCCATCTCATATTTAGATGTTCTAACACTGAGGCATTCTAGGAGGGGTTCAAAAGATTCTAACTCTTGTGTGTTTTTTGAAATGTGAATAAGATATTGAAATCTTTCAGTCAGAAATTTCTAGTCAACTTCATCTTCCGAAAAGCCAAAACAAAGATGACGGAAAATATCATAAAAGTGTGTAATAAATTTGTTAGGTGCTTTCCGTAATTTTAAAATTTTGTGATTAAGTCCTTTAAGGTTATAATAGAAGAAAGCACGTCCTAACATTCTGATCATGTAATTGAAAGAGTGTATAGAGGTTACAGTAAATGTGAGACACCATTGCTTAATGCACCCTTCGAACATGTAAGTAAACAACCCACAGGAAATTTCGTCCGAGGGGACTTCATTCCTGTGACAGAAACCCAAAAAGGAAACTCTATGAATTAACAGGGATATTCCTCTTTCCTAGTCATATTTAAGTTGTGACAAGTCATCTATAACATCCTCTAACACATCGAAATCATGAGCATGAGAAAAACATGTTGGAGTTGAGATTGTAATGTAAGTCATGAATGATGTGCAGAGATTCAAAACAGACTTTGAGGGCTTATCTTGTCATCTAGCACTCCTTCTAGTGCCATAAATGTTGACGGTGTTGGACCCTCCAACTTTCAAGGGGATCTCCCTAGTAAGAAGTCCCAACTAGACCTCATACCATTTGGAGTAGGAGTCCCAGCAGTTGGTGGTTGTTATGAAACCATCTCACAAAAAGATAGAAAAGATAGATCAACGCCTTAGAAATAAGCCTCTTTGAGGGGGAAACCTCCTTCACATTACACAAATGAACAATTCTTAGATGATAAAAATGACAAGACCTCCTTTCTATCTATAGCAGTCGAAGGGGTCATAATATAATTAGAGCTAACATAACAATAATAATGTAAGGGCACAATAATAAGAATAGTAGGCTTCTATGGGGCACAATAATAATAATATGGGGACTACATGGGCACAAAAAATATAATAAGGGGATTGTACTAATAACAATAAGGGGTTACACTAGTAGTAAGGGACCTAAAATGCCCCTCTCCTTTAAAAAGTGTTGTCCTCAATGCTTGAGTAGTTCTTGATGCTTCTGTATAAATTCTTGTCCTCCCATGTGGAATCTTCAGTAGTTAAGTTCTTCCACTTGATGAGATACTCTGAAATTGATCTATTTCGTAGCTGTCGATTTCTCGGTTCTATGATTGCTTAAGGTTCCAATATGATTTTTCCTTCCTTGTCAAGTTCTCGCAATATTGTTTGAACTAGGATCTTCTGCAACTTTTGAATGAGTTCCCACTCCTTTGGGCATATGGATATCTGTAAGGCCTAATTTTTGGAGGAACACTTCCTAGAGTCAAATGAATAACATGATCATGATCACGAATAGGTGGGAGACCTTTGGGAGTCTCAAATACCTTGGAATGATTGTCCAAAACGTTTTGGAGATTTGAAGAAATACATGATTTCGATGTGGGATCCTCTATATAATTGTGCAATTATGCCCCGTTGTTCTTTATTTAGAAGCTTTGTAATGTTGTTAGAGTTGATTATCTTTCTCATTTTCCCTTCGATACCCCTCAATTCAACTTCCTTTCCTTCCCAAAAAAATTTCAAGAAAAGTTCTTGAAAATTAAAAGTTATCATACCCAAAGAATATAGCCATTGGACTCCTAGTAAAACATCAGCACCACCCATTGGAATGGAAAGCATTGGGCTATTCAATACATATTCTCCCATGGATAGCTTGATATTGTGGCACTTTCCAGAGAAATTTATGGTTCCTCCACTTGCAACCTTCACTTGACGCTCTAGTGCTGGATATAGGAAGCAATTCAATTCCTTGGCTATCTTACAATGAATAAAATTATGGGTACTGCCCAAATCAATCAACACTATTACTTTTTTCTTCTTGATATGTCCTTCTATCTTGATAGTTTGAGTGGTAATTTCTTCCAATGTATTACAAGATATGGTCGAACTAATTTCTTGATGGTTGATGTGATCTTTCACTTCTTGAACATTTTTCTTCTTGATATGTCCTTATATATTGATAGTTTGAGGAGTGGTAATTCCGGCCAATGCATTACAAGATATGGTCGGATTCATTTCTTCTTTCTCAATGTGATTTTTCACTTCTTGAACCTTTTTCTTCTTGATATGTCGTTCTATCTTGAGAGTTTGACGAGTGGTAATTCTTTCCAATGCTTTACAAGATATGGTCAGATTCATTTATTCTTTCTCTGGGGCAGGTTCCTGGTGTATATCCTCTTCTTTTGATGTTTCTTGATCATTTTCTTCCTCCTCTTCATAATCTATGTAAAATAATTTCTTCTCAACACACTTATGGCCTTTAGTGTATTTGCTATCACAATTGTAACAAAGCCCTTTTTCTATTTTTTCTTCTAATTGTTGTGTTTTAAACCTTGTAGGTTATGGAAGGCTAGGAGAAAAAAAAATCCATAATTATAGTCGTGAGTGGTGGGATTCCTTGTTTCCATAATTTCACTTTCAATTTTTCTTTCCAACTTGAATGCCTTCACCAATGAATCATGTTCCCAAAGATGAACCTCGTGTTGAATGTTATCCTTTATAGTCCCTATGAAGACATCAACCATTTTCTTCTATGGAATCATTTACCCTTATATTGAATTTTTGGAGGTCCTCGATGTGCTCTTCTATTGAACCCTTTTGTTTGAGATTTATCAATTGGCTAAAGAAGGTGTTTCTTTTTGTATCCTCATAATCTGCTATCATTTCCTCCATGAAAATTGACCACGTGACAAGTGGTTTACGAGAACAAATCCCTCTGTATCATAAACATTGATTCAATTCTAAATACTTAGATGAAATAAGTATCTTTTATAATAGTGGTACACCATATAGATCAAAATATTTCTCCATCTGTAGTATCAAATTTACTAGATCCTTGTCATCAAACTTCCTCATCTCATTTTTTCTTTATTTTAGAAGCTCGATCTTGAAATGACTGTAACTCTGTAATTTCGGATCTTTAAGTTCTAAAACTTTGGTTTGTAATGGCCCTATGTTTCCTCTTTCTAACTCCGCAAGTCTGATCGTAATTGGATTCCTGAAGGAAGATTTATTCCCAATCTCCCATGATGACCTAATTATAGACTAGTTTAGTAGATTCAACTTGTAAGACGTGCCACATGTCACTGTTTCAAACTTAGGTTCTTAAAATTATACTAAAACAAAAAATTTCCATCCTCTTTATATCACTTCTTAAAAAATTTCAATCTGATATTCAGAGAGAAAGTTATGATGGTTTTCCCAAGCTCACCTATTTAGGATGTAATGCGGGAATCTGCAAAAACCCTAACTTCCTCATATCATATATCAAAAAATATAGTGAGACAAGATCTAAAATTCATACCCAAGATTCAGACTAATTTCTTCTCAAATGGGTTTCTTGTTTAGGTTCTGAAACTTCATAGCGAAACAATTATAGCGAACATTCCACGATGACCTGTTTTGGATGAAATTCTAGAGCTTGCAAAAACCCTAACTTCCTCATATCATATATCCTAAAATATAGCGAGACAAGATCTGAAATTTGGACCCGAGGTTCAGTGCAATTTCATCTCAAATGGGTTTTTTGTTTTATCTTCTGAAATGTTGCAGAAAAAAATTTATAGTGACAATGCCATGATGACCGGTTTGGAGCAGTGAAACCTAGAATCCAAAGCTCTGATATCAAATGTTATGAAACCTGCTCACAAAAAGATAGAAAAGATAGATCAACGCCTTAGAAATAAGCCTATTTGAGGGGGAAACCTCCTTTACATTACACAAATGAAAAATTCTTAGATGATACAAATGACAAGACCTCCTTTCTATATATAGGAGTCTAAGGGGTCATAATATAATCAGAGCCGACATAACAATAATAATGTAAGGGCACAATAATAACAATAGTGGGCTTCTATGGGGTGCAATAATAACAATATGGGGACTACATGGGCACAACAATATAATAAGGGGATTGTACTAATAACAATAAGGGGCTACACTAGTAGTATGGGAACCTAACAGTGGTAATGTAGTGCCTTGACCGCGTTAGCGTGCAAAGATAATTATGATGACTTTGGTCGGAAGAAAGTGTGTGACATTGCAGCGAGTCAAGTGAGATGCATGGGGGTTCTAACACATGGAGGGGGAAAGGAAGTGTGCCCCTTAGAATCCTGTAATAATACGAATCCTGAAAGGAACACGCGAGCGGAGTGACATCACAAGATGCAATGCGGAATAGTCCACAAAACAAAGTGACGAGTTAATCCAACAACACGCATTCAACCATATTCATACAATTTCAAACAAAATAGTTCATAAGCAAATGTGTAAGTTAAATAACATACATTTCTAAAGAAACCAAAATAGTCCAACTAAAATAACAACATATGCATGAAAATGTGGTGGCTTAGCTATTATTATTATAAGTGAAAGTTCCATCCATACATACACCATTGACAGCCACTAGCCCCAAAAGTTGAACATTACAGTCAAGAACACCTGCTCCTCCAAAGAAGTATACTCACTCTACGTTGTGGAGAAGCCAAAGCTCGTCAAAATACTCTCAAGCCTTCTCTAATCCTAAGCCTAGCCAAAATCTTGGCTCCCAAAAGCTTGTTATATAAGTTATGAGGTTCTATTTATAACAAAGTGTGGGGTGACCGTTGGCATTCCCCTTTGACTCTTTGACTACCCTCATGACTCTTCAACTTCCTTTACAAACAACTCATTACATTACATAGTGATTCTTCACATTCCACTAATGACACTTGGAATTTCACTTACAACGTATTTACAAATAATATATGTTTTCTACATGCAACCATGTGAGACAAAATAGGCTAGAGACAGTCTAACAAGACAAAAAATTATGACTTGGAAGTTTGGGGAAAGACCAACTTGGCAACATCCACTTGATGAATCCTGGTGACATACTAATAGCAAGCTTGGTATTGTGCTATGGTATCCCCATACTACTTTATATTGTCTTTCTAACAGCGGACTCTTGCCTCCATAGCTTGCACGTATATAGTTTTGGAACCCTTGTCCAATTCATCCTGAAGCATATGCAGCATGGTGTTGACAACAGTAGGACCACCAATGTACTTCTACATGTTTTCTGCACTCATCTCCAAGTCATCTCTAGTGGCCTCTCACCTTAATTTCTCCATGTACCTTTTGATCTCTCGTCAAACTTGATTCTTATACTTAGTTACGGTGAGGGAACCGATTGACGGTATCCTATGCATTCTCACCATGATATCCAAACTCTTGATCAACCATGGATATGAGGTTTGTATGTTGCTAATGAACGGGGCACACTTCTCATAGTTCTTGATTTGCATCTGGATCTTTTCTTTTTCTAGCTCTTCATGTGGCTTCATCATCTTGGGCAAGTGAAGCAGGGCTCCCTTGTACCTCATTGTCCATTCTTGTACATGTGTAATAACAATATGTATGTCTCTGAGTGTTTTGAGAATATTTTTACTCCGTCGCTGGAAACCAAATAGATGGAAAACTTCCTTATATATGGTGACAAATCAATCATAGATTTTCTGCATGGTAGCCTCAAGAGTTGATACTTCAGCAAGTATTTATTTCCTCATCTCTGCCATTATGGATCCTGTATATTTTTTAGATTTATGCTCGGTCGCTTGCAAGTTATTTTCCATCTTTTCATTCTCTGCTAACAATAACTTCACATTTGAGCTTGTGGCTCCTTGATAAGCCATAATGGCATTGGCCATGGCAACTAGATGCTTCCTAACATCTAGAATTATCACCCTTCCCTTCATAAATGTAGGTGACATGTGATCATCCGAGAAATGCTTTCTCTACACTTGTACAATCTTCTATTGCAACTCATCAAAAGACAGATTGTACACATCCATCATTGAATCATCATCAAGGAGAACATCCTCTCCTTGCTCGCTCAGGACTAGTTTTAATACTGGAGGTGGTGGAAACTACGAGGTGACCTTAGATTCTCTTGGAATGAGGTCAATATCTTGGTCTTGTGGCTCTTGTCCCAACTCCATGTCTGTTGTTTCAACCATTTGCTCAATTTGTTGAGCAAGCTCCTGATCCTGCATCTGCTCACCATCTTCTTCATCTACTGGCTATTCTGACTCCTGAACCTGTATGGGCATAGTTTTCTCTATCATTGCACCTTTCCCTTCTTCATTTTCTTGTTTCTTCTTTTGTTCCCTCTCTCTCCTTCTTAGCTCATGTTCTTCTCTATTTCCTATGACTTCCTTTTTGCTTCCTCCAACCTTTTCTTTTCTATCTTCTTTCGTTCTACTCTCTTTATGTGTTGTTGCCTCTTTGCCTCTATTGTCAAAGTTTCTTTCTCAATGAGAGGATATTCTTTGAACTTGTAGCTTTCTCGGCCTCTGGGTTCTTAGAAATCTTCCTATTACCCTTGTCCTATGTCAGTTTGCTTCTTATTGTTGCTATTGTTGTTTCTTCCTATGATGCTCCTACCTATAGAGAAGCTTTACATTTTGTGGCTATACTGACTAATTCATTGATCTTGGAGTGGTTGTAACAATACCTCCAAGGTTTTTCCTTTACCCAATGACATGCCTCGTGGTTCCATGGATAATACACCCTCGCACATTGGTTCTTGCAAATCTCGTGGGGATCATACAAATTGTAAGATTTGGTGTCGAACTCAAAGTTTTCTATCTCCTTAGCTTCAGCATCCACATCTTTCAATTTTTTAATCTCGTACAATCTAAGTTGTAAAGGAAGACCAGACCATGGTGCCTTATTCCTCCTATGTAGCCCTGCTAATAACCCTGTGGAGATGTGATATGTGACCCCTTGCATGACCAACTTATCTATGGCATACCTAGGTAGAACATGCGGAGGCTTCTCTCCGCCCAACATCCTGATGAAGGTGCCACCAAGTGAGGCATACCAATATGCAATGTTAAGTATTCCCTCCATCGCTTCTTGGGACATGAAAAGTGGATATTTTTCAAAGATAAACCTATACACCAGGGTGATGAAATGGTTAGCTAGCCTTGTCGTAACTCCTCAGTAGTTGCACTTGGAAAGAAACTTGCAATAAGTATTGAAAGCATGCTCCTATGGTGTCCATATCCAACCCATGCTAGGAAACTAATGTTGGGCACAGATTGCATCAAGTAAATACGCAGACATGTAGAATCTTGCTTACTCATCCTTGGTTGGATTCTAGGCGTTAGTCACATGGGATTTCAACTGATGAGCCAACAAATCTGACCAGTTGAATGATTTTCCATTGTTCACCAACTGGTCCAACGCAACCACCTAATTTTTCACAAAGGTCTCTATGCTCTCTTGACCATATAATTGGCATGCAAAGATGATCAAGAACTGGTAGGCCTTTCTGAGTGAATTTTTATTATAAACATGATTGGGTGCAGATCTTAACTTTGACGGCTCCTTCACCCAGTGCTTTATAATATCTTTTGTGTTTACATAGTTTTGGGTGGCATAGAATAGTGTATATATGTGGTTCACCAGCTAAGGTAAGTGATACATCTGATGATAATTCTTTGTCATGAAGGTAGCAAGATATGTTCCACTGGCACTTCTCAATGTCATAGTCTCGGGATCTTTGTGTGAGACAATCTAGTGGATGATGTATGCCCAAGGGAAGGTGGGGTACCTACATGCAACCTTATTTAAGCCTGACCGATGGATATTGATATACACTGGCCAATCCTCTATATCTTCCTTGAAGTCCCCTGCAAATATATCATTTATTTCCTTCCATGTTAACTTCATTCCCTTCTCAATGAACAACTTAGTGCCTTCATAAACTAGAAAAATCACTGACACCTACTCAATTGCTTCCCGAGTGATACTTTTGACAGTATCCTTCGATGCATCTCTCTTAGAAACCATGTTACCTATAGCTGTTGGAGATTTTCTCAACAATTTTTGTACCTGGAGATGGAGAGGACACTCATGGCATGCAAATATTAGCTTGAAATCAAAAGCACTTCAAGAACGGATCAAACAATAAATTGGGCAATTGTTGGGAAGAATTGTGCAATAATAGCTCTCAAAGGTGATTGACTACCAACTAGTTTTGCACATCACACAATCCCAGCTGCCAGTGGGGAGGTCTTGCTGACTGGAACTGTGGAATGTGTAGTTCAGTCTAGCTTAGGCCAGTTGGGACTATGCATTACACAATCCCAGTGGCCAAGGTTCAGAACTGGATCCTGAAACTACGTAGTGCACAATTGGATCTAGGCCTTTGCAGCCTCAGTGCAATTCCTGGAGCCAAGCCAGAGCCTTGAGATCCAGAAATGCACAGTGCATGCCTAGGACGAGCAAGATCTGGGCCAAGGAAGCCCATATCAGCCCAATGACAACATGAAAACGAGCGTATCTGAAATGGAAGTGAAGGTGGGTGCATATCTAACTAAATGATGATGCATGTAAATAAAATGAGTTTTAGAATCAATCAAACTAAATAAGAATGAAGCATGTGGAGAGAATCACCACAACTGCGACTGTTAGTGCAAAAACTGGGTTATGCATGTGATACTTGGGAAAGGCATTGCAAAACATAAAAAAAACTTATATAAGCTAAAACAAATAAGCTAAAACAAATCAAAATTCTAGTGATCATTCAATAAAATGGGAAAAACAACACTCTCACAAGCGAAACAAATAAAAGAGACAAAAAAGAAGCAAAAGATTAGAAAAGCAAGACTTACCTAGAAGAGTTGTGATGATCATGTTGAATCTTCCTAAATCTCCTCGATAATGAAAAATCTCCAAGATCAAATGTGCAAATGAGCTCTAGGGGTGTCCATTAAATAAATTTGGTCGATTTAGGGTTTATGATGTGTAGGAAAAAAATATAGGAAAAAATGACACTTGGCGGCAATTTCCAAAAATAACTCAAGTGAAACTCTGACAGCTAAAAATAGATCCCTATTTTTTAGGAATTATTTTTCACTTTTTTATTTTTTCTCTTTTGGGAAAAGGTTGCCATGCATGCCCTAAGAGATTGTCAGTTCTGGGAAGAACTAGGAAACTCACTGGGTCATGCTTCAAGCAATTGTTGAGGGCCTAAGTGGCTCAGTTTGCCTCTCATCTTCTACACAGTTTCCCAGCTAAAGGCTGGCTGTCAGCTAGCTCTGTGCAGTTTTGGAGCTGAAGGGTCACTATTGGCTTGGACTATGCAATTCCTGAGATCAAGGTTGCTTTGCCTTAAGGATTGTGCAGTTCGCTAAGGCAAGTCTAGAACCAAGTCAAGGGATCATCTTGTGGGATAGACAGTAAAGAAATTTAGAAAACACAAGCCATAAGAAGAAGATAAATCTCAATCAAATCACAAGTATGTGGGTTAGTGTAAGATGAGCTGCTGTGATTTTATGAGGGAGGCTCCAAAATGAAGCATAGGCAAAATTTTGGAGGGTTGTTGTAGCTGCTACAACTGGTAGCTATCAACTATGAATTCAAGATGTGTCCATCATGGGATAGAAAGTTAGATGTGCAAGAAGATAACCTAAAGGTCAAAAAATATCACTTTCATAAGGAAGCCATGATCACCTTGAATTTTAGGAAGGCTCAATGCAATGCCTTCATATCAAAGATGAAAGTAGTGAACAAGAAAGATGACCTAGATCCTATCACAAGATTGAAGAGAGAAGGTGGCTCCATGATACCCTGAGAGAAAGAAAGCTTGATGATGTAGAGGAAAGAGGGAGACAGATAGCTATGAATAAATGGTAGTTGATACTATTATGAAGACAAGTTGTAAGGCTTGTGATGGTGACTTCCCAAATAGAAAGGAATTCTAAATCTCCTCTTATTTTGAGAGGGAGTAAAGGATTCTCCTTTTATAGGAGCAAAGATATATTCTCAAGATTAAAGGAGAATAGGAACGTCCTCTTTGGTTGAGAGGGAGTGTTGTTGGATATCACATGTCCATTCTCCTCTTCAAGTGATGAAGAGAGAATGACAGGGGATTGGATAAGAATCTATGGTTTCCTTGAGGATATAGCATCCAAGAAAAGAAAGGGACCGACACTTTGTCAAGGTAAGACAGGTGTCCAAGATAAGAGTGGTTGAAGAGGACTGATATTATTTGAGGACTTGGGATTAGAGATCCAAGATAAGCATAGTCCTAAAAGGAATTACCTTGTAGGCATCTGGATGGGATATGTACCTTGTAGAGGTAGTGCAATATCACACATAAAGCCTCCCATCATAATGGCCTTGATTAAATAAGATTTTATCTAGTTAAGCCTCAGAGATAGTGTTGGTCATTATAATGATGCTTAAAGTATGGCTTATCAATCGAACTCTTCTTGTGAGAAATATTCAATTTGAGATATGATGTTTTACTGGTTGTACAATTATGAATACCTCCCTAGTTAAGAGGGAGTGTTGAGAAATGTAACTAGATTCAGTGTTCATAATTGTTTTACTCATTTCAATATGTATCTTATGTAAAAAAAATAAAGAAAATAAAAAGTTATTATTAAATCATGGGTTTCATTTTCATTATTGATGGTTCTCTAGGTAAAAGCATGTTCTTCGTGCTTCTAGGGTTTGTTAGGTCTTAGGATTTATTGTCATGAGTCAAAGAATACAACATCATGTTCATAAGACCCTTCCAGGAAACATGTAAAGGTAAAAATAATTATTATGAGTCTATAAAGTCTAGGAAACTCCAAAAGTACAAGTCAGCCCTAATAGTTACAAGTCAGCCTAAAGGAGGGAATTCGACCCCTTGGTAAGTCTATATAAAGAAGTTGTTTGACCCCATTTGGATATACTTACTACACAAGTTTGATATATCAAGAAAGATTTCGATCTCTAGATGGGTGTAGGTTTTAACCCCGTATAGAAATTACCTGCATACGAATTCTAAATCACAGGAAAAATAAAAATGCGAGAGCATAACACATAAAACACATATACACGGAGATTTCCCACTGGATCTCAAAATCGAGACTACCACCTTGATTTTTCATCATGTTCCTTTCAATGTTACAATACATATTTATACATGTCGAAGCATCGAATACCATGGACCGAAAAAACCATCACGTCTAATACCATGGACCAAAAAACCATTGATCCAATACCATGGACCGAAAACCATCGCGTCCAAAAAACATGTGCGAAAATCATGCACAAAACCATAGGTGGGTCCGCCCAATCTAACATAGGGTCCAAAACCAAAATTTTTCCGGGGCGCTGCCACGGACCCCATAAAGTGGGGTTACGGGTACCCCCTCAAACCCCCTGTTAACTATGTGGAAAGAATATAACACAACCCAACAATCTCCCACTTGTTGTTTTCTTTCCACAGGGGGCAACAGGAGAGCTTAGTCATTTTTCCAGCCCTGAAACACCCATTGTTTCTCTACACAAAGAGAACT
>APFE030145292.1:2910-19013 GCA_000404065.3 Pinus taeda | reverse complement strand
TCACTGTTTGATAGACCATCACTATCTTCATGAGTGTAGTAGCTTTTCTTACTTGTACTATGTTTCTTGTTCCATCTAGCAGGTTCCTTTCCTTTATCCTTATAAGGACAGTTTGCAGCATAATGACCTACTCTTCCACAAGCAAAGCATTTAAAGGCAACTTACCTCTGAACCTTCCAGAACCCCTTTGAAGATTTCTGACAAAGTTTGATTCTTCTTCCTCTTCTTCTGGGACGTGGCTTGCTTCATAATAATCTCCTTTGCCTGATGCCTTGAAAGCAGTTTCTATTCTATCTGATGGACCTCCCTTTCTCATTTCATAAGCAGTTAGAATTCCATGTAGCTGAGACATAGTAAGAATTCGTAGATTTTCTTTTTCTTCTATTGCAGATACTTTAGATTCAAACTTGGGGGACAATGATCTTAGAACCTTTTCAACCACAATAGCCTCTTTTAATTCTTCACCCAAATTTTTCATACAATTAACAACTTCATCTACCCGAAGAAAATAGTTAGCCACACTTTCATCATTATACATCTTGAGAGTCTCATACTGAATCCTGAGAGTTTGAAGTTTGGCACGCTTAACCTGTTCATCTCCTTCATAGCTTGTGACAATTTTGTCCCATATTTCTTTTGCAGATTTATAGTGCATTACCTTCATAAATTCCGATTGGGATATACATCCTAATAAGGTACTGACTGCTTTTTCATTTGTTTCATACTTCTTCTTCTCGTCTGCATCTGTAGGAGTAGTTGAAGGAAAAGCATAGCCCGTCTCTACGATGTTCCAAACTTCTGTACCAAGAGATTGAAGATAGGCAGTAACTCTTACCTTCCAATAATTGAAGTTTGTCCCATAAAAAAACGGTGGCCTGATAGATGCTTCCCTCTCGTAGTTGCTCATGATAAAGATCTTCCTTCAAGCGATCAAGCTTCTTCAGAAGGACCTGCTCTGATACCAATTGTTGAAATAATACTGAGAGGGGGGGTGAATCAGTATTATTTGGTCAAATAATCCTTTTCAAAAACCAAATTGTATATGCTACTTCAGTTAATTAAACTCGCGTATATATGCAACTATTCAGAGGTAAACCAACGTACACAGAGCAAACTTTTAATTTCCTTAAACTTCCAGATGATGTTTGTTAATCTGAGATGCCGCATCAAATAACCAGTAACCAGAGACAGTAAAACAGAGCAGAAAGACAATCACACACAAGAATGCCAGATATAAGGTGGAAACCCAATGTGGGTGGAAACCACCTGCTGCAATTCGTCTCTATCTTTATTTAAATTAGAAGCTTCTGTTTACAATGTACTGGTGCAGTCCTTTACCAGTACGAAGGCTGCAACCTGCAGAGAGCTACAACTCTCTCTCGTTTTCCAGCTTTCCTGGAAGGGAGCTACAACCCCCATAGCTCTTGTACTAGCCAAGATACTAGTACGTAGGTGTTGGCCTACAGAAGGCTACAACCTTCTCTTTCTTCTAGGGACCACGTTTCATCAATTTTCAGATTGGATCCATGAACATCAAAAGATCATCAATAAATTCTTCATCAACCAAACTCCTTTTCACCAACTAGATCTGAAATCAAGTAGATACTTCTCTGCGAGCTGTACCCAAACACAGTACCAGAAACCACACAACAAAACCCAGAACACAGCATAAATAAGCAGAAACAGCTAGATCACAGCTTAAATCATATACGCAATTTCAACAGTCTGCAACTTGCGTGCATACGCATCTGCATATGGAACAACCTGCGTATACGCGCCTTTACTTCCCTTAAACTGCGTGTATACGCGTCTTCGCTTTAATGAACCTGCGTACAAATCTATAAAGGACAACACACTCTTCCAGATATTCAATCACTAATTAACCCAGATTATTAGACTTTATAGATCACACAAGCGCCACATCAAGCAGATCAAAATCATACAGAGATACTATCATTTAGGCTTAAATATTATGACCCATGAATAGACCTTATCTTCTAAGGTTCCTCCTTCCTTCAGATCCATATCTGCATCACCATCCAATATACCCAGCTCTAGCACTTTATCAGATCTTCAATAATAATCCAGATGGTGATTTGTCACAAGATCTCCTTCCTCTTTTATAGTCCTAGCTCCCCATACCAGGGTCCAAAACCATAAATTTAAATACCAATGAAACAAAAACTAGGGATCGACAGATGACGAGGACGCCATGGTCCAAACATAGGTTCAAGTTCCAAGATCTAACTGCATGGACAAAGAATGATCACCAACATATACGCGTTTTGTAACGTATAACCCGCGTGTATACGGGCCTTCGTCTAGATGAACCTGCGTATATGTCTTTTTCTACTTTCTGAGTGCCTGAACTGAGATCTGTTACCAAAGAAGGTTGCCATCAAGGACAACACCTGTGCCATAGCTCCAAACCTGTGCCATAATGCCAACAGAATGTACAGAAACGAAAAGTAACCTTGACCAAGTAGGGGCCCTCTCCACGGCCTAGGACTAGCAATGAAAAATTACTTCACATGCCTCAGGTATCCATATGAGAAAAACAAAGTTTTTATATTGAATACAGAGTACTGAATGTCTCGTGCTTACAAATGGAAATTACGCTACTTCAGCAGCCAAAAAACACTAACTAGTTTTGCATTCCAAATGCTGGAATTTAAAGGAAAAGTTCATAACTGTTTTAAAGAGAAAAGTCTTCTACAATAGACACGTGAATAGGTAGTGCATCCAAGAATTTAGTCTTCGGTTGGCTTGAACAGTAAATCTTTGAATAGTGGTTGTTGGATTTGGTTATGTAGGTGGTGAGCATATGGCAAATGACATCCTCAGCTTCAGTAACATGCCTCAGATTCATTTGCGTGCCAAAATAGAGTTCTAGCTATTGTAGGACTTCTCCGTTGACTCCCCTTTAACCAGGGTATTTCTCCTCAAATTTGATTAAATGGATAGGAATCCATTCATGTGCTGACATTTCCCTAGCTACCTGTGTGGGTTGTTTCTTCTATCGACGCATGTAACCTGCGAAATTATGGAGATGTTTGCGGAATGGCTAGTTAGATGTGGAAAGTGGCTACATTTTGTAGCTGAAAAACAAAACCCTATCCAAATAATGCACATAATAATATAATTTGAAAATCACTAAAATGTACTCCTAGAAACAACAGGCAATGGCTTTTGATGGTTTAGGATGCATTGGCATGGGAAAACAAAGGAAGAAGAATGAAGAAATTGCTTGGAAAAGAGGCAGTTTTGGGACTCAACATACCCCCACTGTGAAGCTGTTGCATGTCCTCATGCAACCAAAATTGTAACAATCCTTCTTCTACTACATCTACTCTGAAACCTCATCTGGAACGTCCAACCTTTTCTTGTTTCTCTTTGCTACCACTTCCATTCTACGCTTTCTCATAAGGAATCTAGATTTAAGGTTGATGAGGGACCCGCTTAGCTTGCTATTTTTCCTCTTCAATTTTCTATTTTTCTTATGCCACAGACCCAAATGAAGCATGATATTATCATGAATGATTTTTTCCAGCTTGTTTTGTTCCTTCAAAGCTTCATTTTCCTTTTGAATATGCCTAGTTAAGACCTCTAATTCATAGATTTCTTGCTTTAGTGAGTGAATCAGAGTTTCTTTTGATGTAGCTGGTTGGTTAGATGAAGTCCCCTGATCTTCTATTATGTTCTCCTACTCCAATGATTCATTATAATCATAGATCTGTTGTTGAACTGGGTCAATCCCTAGAGATGCTCTTCTTGGACTACTTTCAAAGTCTACTTGAGGAGAATGTTGTGGACTTTTCTCAAATGTAGTGTTATCTTGTGATTGAGTTGGAGTCTCCCCTCCCAAGTCTATGAATTGAGCTTCTTTTGTCTTTGTTTTCTTCATTTTGCCTTTAAGCCTAGAGCTTCTCCTTAGACTTTGTGAGCATATGTTTTCTTCTTCTATGACCTGCTTTCTTTTCCCTTTTTCTTTCTCTTTCTTGGACTATTTATGAATGTGGACTAATTTCTTAGAGAGTAATTGTTCCTCTTCTGATGAAGGCTCAGGAGTTTTATAGATTTCTTCAACTTTTATTTTCATTTTCCCTCTCTTTTTTGTTTGCTTTATGATCTCGGTTAGAGTTTCAGAGATAGGTTTTTCCTCACTGTTTTCTTTGGCTAAACTTGTAGGAGTGTTTTGAATTGCAAGATTTGTTCTACTCCTACTCTTTCTTACTAAGCTCCCTTCAGGTAACTTAGGTGGATCTTGGAAAAAGTTCCTGATCAGGAAGTTTTCCCATGTGTCTCCTGTATCCTTCAAGTAATTTTCAACTAGGATTTTTATGAGACCATGGTGATAAAGGTGAGGTTCTATATCTTTTATTTTCTTCTGAACAGTGGTAGACACCTTGCTTAAGCTATTCAACAGAAATTAAGGGAGATTTATGGTTACATTTTCCAAAAAGTTCATCAACAACCTTATGTAATACATGTACATTGAACCATATCTACCCTCACACATGATAAATTTCTAAATAATCATGAGCAAACTACTCCATTTATCCTTTAATGCTGAGATAGGAATTCCTCTTTTGAAAATTGAAATATCCATACCTGGGTTTCAGAGAATAACTTTCCAAGCCTCATCATTGAATTCCTTATTTTTGAACAACCTTTCTCCCTTTTTTGGAAGTTCAGTTGTAGCTGCAATGGAATATTTAGTCACTGAGAACCTTATATCACCAATTTCCACTTCTACCCCATCAAAAGATCTTACAAATGTTTTGGTGAATTCTTTGTGATGGCCATTTAATTTCTTGATAAAATTCAGCCATCCAGCCTTCTTCAATGTCCCCTTCAACTTAGGGTATCCCTCCATAAACTTGAATCCTATGGGCTCTGATCTTACAATGAAACCCATTCTGCTTTCTTCACTATGTAGAAACTCTGTAAATGGTGGTTATATGAGAACAGAGCAGTTGTAGGGACAGAAATGGAATACCAGAGAACTATGGATAAAATCGATGGTTGTGGAATGAAATATGGAAGGTATATGAAGCAAGAAGATCGTATGCATGGGAATCGTGTGGAGGATGTAAGGACTGGTGCACACATAGACTATGTGGAGGCAGAGTATTACTCATGCACAGAACCAAAACTAAATGAAGTCTGAGTGCTTTGCATTCATAACAAGGCTGCAAGAGTAAGAAAATAGGAAACTCAGTGTGTGAAAGTGTCGTACTCAATTGAGTTACATTTACATAATTAGTTGTTTTAAATAGGTGGAGTAGGAAAGTACAGTGAAGTACGAGTTAAAGTTGAAGGCAAATCATGAGACCTTTAATAATTAAGTTGGAAGACATAGTGGAGTTATGACAATAATCAAATCACATTATGACATGTCAAGGAGTAGTGATTATTCAAATTATACAACTTATTCTTTTATAGTGTTATTTGAAATAGGTTTTATTCTCACCTTTGGAACCATACCTTTTCCATTTTCTAACCTTTTATTGTTTGCTTTTGTAGGTGCTTAGATGTTGATGTGTCTTCAAAAGATTTCTCCTTTAATACCTGCATCTGGCTTTTTATTTTTATTTTTCGACTAATGGTCAAACTGTTACTACAGAGTTAGATTGGCTACAGAACAAGATTAGTTGTGAAACTAGAATAGTTGTTGAATCAGGTCAGCTATAGAATTGGAGAACAACTAGGGAATGTAACACAGTGAATGAAATATAACTAGATGAATGAATGAAAATAGAAAATGACTGTATGGATGAAATATGGCAGAATGGAGATGAAAACTGGATATGAAGAAATACTAAAGAAAAGTTTATTGATGGAATGTGGTGGTGAAATGGAGTGAAATTTGTAGAAATAAAATGAAATGGAATGAAATAAACCATGAATAAAATAAAGGACCTTCCTTTGTTTTCGGAAAATATAGGGTGTCAGAGTCTTCTGATTTTCACCTTGTATTTTTTGTATAAGGATGCCAATCAGTGATTGGTTTTCAAGATTATGCATTTTTTTTTCTTTCATTAATGAAAAGAACAAAGACTAAGTTGGTGGAGAAGAATGATTCGTCTTCACCAACTTCATTTCAGAGTTATTTTGAAAGATCTTGATAAACTTCTCCTTTGAGATTGGCTTTTGATAAATCTTCAACCTATGACCATTCACAAGGAGAGGAGCTTGATTCTCATCTATGGTTCTGATTCTTATTGCTCCATTATTGAAAACTTTTTCAACCTCATATGGCCCAAGCCAATGAGTTTGAAATTTACCTTGAAAATCATTGAACTTTGAATCAAATAGCAATGCCCAATCTCCTTCTTGAAACCTTTTGTCCTTGATGTACTTGCCATGCCACTTAGCTCTTTGTTGATGAACTAGACCATTCCTTTGAACTGTTTCTTGTCTAATTTCATCAAGTTCATTTAACTGATTCAGTCTATGCTTTTGAGCTTTTGTTACATCCATCCCCAACTTAACTGCCATATTGAAAGTTTTAACTTGGAACTAAATGGGGAATATGACTTGCTTTCCATAAACAAGTTCATAAGGTGTATGTCCTGTTGTGTTCCTCCATGTAGTTCTATAGGCCCAAAAGGCTTTAGGAAGCCTTTCTACCCAATCTCTTCTATGTAGATGCACAGTCTTGGTGAGGATTCTTTCAATCATTTTATTTGTAGACTCCACTTGACCGTTTGCTTGTGGATGATAGGGAGTGGATTTCCTATGCTTGATCTTGTACTCTTCCATAAGCCTGTCCATCATTTTGGATGTGAATCGAGATCCCTAATCTGTCACAACTTCCCTTGGAACACCAAAGCAAGTAAAAATATCCTCAAAAAGAAAACTAACTACTGTCTTTTTGTTAGCAAAAGGTAATGCTCTGGCTTCTACCCATTTGGTGACATAATTAGTACATACCAATATATACTTTTTCTTCTTAGATGGAGGATTAATAGGTCTAATAAAGCCTAAAGCCTATTTTTCAAAAGGTTCGATAAGTACCTAAGGTTGTAATGGCATCTCATTTGAGGGAGCAGGTTTCCCTACCCTTTGGCAGTTGTTGCACCTTATGACATATTCTTTTGCATCTTTGAAGATGGATGTCCAATAATATCCTAAAGAAAGGATTTTATAGGTTGTCCTCCTATCAGCAAAGTGTCCACCACACGACTCATCATGACATGCTTTGAGAATATCAGGCATTTCATCTTCTCTGACACATCTTCTACTCATAAGATTTGGCCTTGTTTTATACAATTCATTATAGATCCATGAATATCTTTAACTATTTTGAATAATATTTCTTTTCTCTCTAGGAAATAAATGTGAAGGTAACTTCCCTGTAACCAAATAGTTAGGAACATCATCAAACCAAGGAGTTTGAGTAGTTACTGCAAATAGATATTCATCAGGGAACTTATCCTCAACCGAAGAGTCTTCTTTGATATTCTAAATCCCAGACAATAAATCAGCTACTGTGTTTTGTTTTCCAGGTCTATCTAGCACAATAATATTGAATTCTTCCAAAAGTAAAATCCATCTTGTAACTCTTCCATTAGTAATAGGTTTATTCATCAAATATCTAATTGCAGAGTGATCTGTATGAACAAAAGTTTCATAGTCTATTATATAATGTCTAAACTTGTTATTTGCGTGAACAACATCTAAGAACTCTTTTGTAGTCACTGTATAATTCAACTCAGTAGGAGTCAAATTCTTACTTGTATAGTAAATGGCGTAAGGAATCAAATCTTTTTGTCCTAGTACAACTCCTAGAGCTGTATCTAAACCATCTGTAGAAATATGGAAAGGAAGTTTCCAATTTGGTCCTCTTAAGATAGGTGCTTTAGATATTTTTGTTTTCAAGGTTTCAAATGCTAGTTGGAAATTAGTATTCCACTTGAATTCACAATAGATTGTAAGAAATTTGAAGAGTGGAGATGCTACTTTAGTAAAAAAATTTATGAACCTTTTGTAATATCCTGTAAATCCTAGAAAACTCCTTAACATATTTTTGGAAATTTGGAATTGGTAACTTAGAGATGAATTCAACTTTATATTTTTCTACTTTAATCCCATCTCCTGAAATATGATGTCCTAAAACAATACCTTCTGTAAACATCATCAAGCATTTTTCATGTCTTAGTGAAAGGTTTGTTTCTTTACATCTTTTAAGGACTTTTTACAAATTTTCTAAGGCTTCTTCAAATGTGTTACGATAGACTGTAAAATCATCCATATATACCTCTACACAGTCATGTATTAGATAAGAAAAAATTCCTAGTACTGCTCTTTGGAATGTTTAGGGTGCATTACATAATCCAAAAGGAAGCACTCGGTAGGAAAAAGTTCCCCATGGAGAAGTAAATGTGGTATTATCTTAATCTTCAGGTGCTACCTAAATTTGATTATAACCACTAAAACCATCCAAGAATGAAAAGTACTTTTTACCTGCTAATGTATCTAATACCTGATCTATAGAGGGCAAAGGAAAGTGATCCTTCAAGGTTTCTTTATTCAATTCTCTGTAATCAATGCACAACCTCCATTTACCGTTCTTTTTAGGCACAATTACCAAGGGAGAAACCCATTGGCTATCTGAGATTAGGTAAATGAAGTTTAGTTGAGTAGTTTTTGGAGTTATTCTTTCATAATCTCCCTAAGATTTGGATTCATCCTTCTCTGAGGTTGTCTGATTGGTCTACTGTTTTCCTCAATATAGATATGATGGATACAATTCCTAGGGTCAATACATTTCATATCATTATACTCCCATGCAAATGCAACATAATCGTTTTGTAAGATTTTGGTTAGCTCCTCTTGTTGTAATTTCTCCAAGTTTTTGTTTATATTCAATGTTCCACCTGGAAAAATTTCAATTGTAGAGCTACCAAATTCTTCCATAGAATAAATGGGCATTTGCCTAGATGACAAGTATTCAACATTAGAATTTACCTGAAATTGTGCATTATCATATTCTGAAGATGTTTCAAAATTTTCCAATGTGTTCAAAAGTTGATTATCTTCACTAATTTATAATATAGTAAAGATAGGTTGTATAACATCTTCATCATCGACCCATTCCTTGTAATCTATTTCTGTTATTTCTTTTGCTGGAGGATACAAAGTGAATTTATTTGTTGAACTACCATTAGAAACGTACATGTCGCCAGATCTACAACTAATAAAATCATCAGTTGTGGCCAGCCAAGGTCTTCATAAGATAAGTGGGTGTCCTCCTAGATTATTCTTGGGAGTTAAAATAATAAAATAAATAGGATATTCCCAAGAATCTGAGACTCAAATGTCCTCTAACACACCATCTGGTTTGATTACTGATCTATCTGCAAGTTGCAGTAAGGTAGGTGTCTAATGAAGATTAGGAAGTTTAAGTTGTTCCATAGTTTGTCTACTCATAATGTTTATAGCTACCCCTAAGTCAATTAATGTATTTGGAATTTCAATCCCATTTATGTGTGTCTTGACAATTGGACTTCCTATATCCACGTATTTCTACATGGTAATCTTTCGCATCATGATATTTTCTATTTTTCCTACCAGGTGAATTCTTTTTGTGTCTATTGGTTTTCTTCCTAGTCTTTTGAAGCTCAAATACTTTATTATTTTTGCTAGAATAGGAATATCTCTAATGGCTTGTAACAAGGGGATCTTGATACAGACATTCTTTAATTCATCTAGGAAATCATAATTGGGCAACAAGATCTATTTTTCCCCTCCTCTACCAATTTGTAATCTCTCAGGAAAATGAGGTGTAGAAGTAGATGCGGGTTGCTCAATTATAGGAGTTGTGTTTATTGACTCTTTTTGTTTTTCTTTTTGAATATTTTGGTTTTGAAGGGATGTTCCCTCAAAGCTTTTATTGACTTGCAGAGAATCCTCCTCAGAAGCATCTTGCTCTTGAATTTCTACAGAAGGTTTTTCCTTTTCTAAAATCCTAGCAGATCTAAGTTGAACATCATTAAGATCTAGAGGAATAATCCATTAAGTAGGAAATTGTTGTCCTTCTACTATGTAAGAATCATGGGGGCTTTTATTATTGGGGTTTGGCAATGGTTGGGCTGGTAGTTGATTTGGCTTTTGTTGAAATGGAAGTAAGAGTTGAGGATTTTGTCTTTGTTGTGGAGGTTGTTGTGGAAATGGCAATGAAAAGTGAGGGATTGGATTTGGAAGTTGTGATTATTGATTTCGTTGTTGATTTTGTGGGGGAGGATAAATTTGATAAGATGGAGGATATTGATAATATTGAGAAAATCCCCCATAAGGATTTTGTACCCCTTGTGTCCATGGTTGAGATTGATACTGATTTTGAGGTTGAGGCCAAGGTTGCTACCAAGAATTCCAATTTGGTGGGGGCTAAAAATTCATTGGATTGTTAAATCCTTGATTTTGTGGCCCTTGCCAAGGTCTTATTGTATAAAACAAAGAGGTTCTATAGATTTTGGGACTACTTCCTCTTGAAAGACAGCCTTAAGACCTGGGATTAAAGGACAGTCCTTGGTCTCATGACTTTCTGAACAAATCATACAAGTTTCTACAATTTTTGCATCTAAAGGACATTCCCTTAGAGCATGTTTCTTTCTACATTTTGGACAAAATATGGCTAAAGCATTAGCTTCTGTTTTCTTCTTGTTTTGGATTTTGAGGGTGTCTAGTTACTCACTAAGGCTCCCTAAAATATCAGTTTTGAACTCATCAAGCATATTGCCAATTTCTTCCCTACTTATAGTTCTAGATGCAGATTTGTTTGCTCTAATAAGAGAAGGATCTCTTGGTCCTTTCCTAGTTTTATATTTTCCTCTTGAGAGATGGACACATAGTTCTTCTATATCATTCAATGGAATTTGAGAGATGTCTCTCTTCTCCATCATGTTAAGGATATCTATCCATTCATCTCTAATGGCCTTCAACAAAAGATCTTTCAAGGTCTCTTCATCTAAATTGTTCATTTTTGCTCTTTTCAAATTATAGTTAAACCTCTCAAGAAAATCCTCTATGTTTTCATCCTCCTTTTGCATCATTTTTAATACCTCATCCTTATGATTGGTAGGCATACAGTAATCCAAGTATCTATCCAAAAATGCATGCCTCATATCATTCCAAGTCCTAATGGATTGAGTGACTAATCCCGTAAACCATTTCAAAGTAGCCCCTTTTAGTGTTGAAGGGAACAATTTGAGTTTTTGAGAGTCTTCTAGATAGTCATAGGTTCGGCATAAGACTTCAAACTCAAACAAAAACGTTTCAGGATCCTCACTTCTCAACCCATAAAAATTAGGGAGGATAGCTGGTGAAACGTTTTTCATTGTTGTATGTGTTTCCTCATCCACTATAGGGAATTCAAATGATCTATCTCCTTCCCTATTTCCTCTGCCTCCTCCATTATTACCTCTACTTCCTCTATCATTTCCTCTACCTTTACCCCCTCCTCCAAATAGTGGAAATTCTCCATCTTGCTCTTCTTCTCCCATGATAGTTTCCTTAGAATCTTCTGGTTCTCCTATTAATGGCTGATGAGAGATATTTTCTACTTCTTCTTCTTCTCTAGGTATTCCTACTTCGTCAACTGCAATAGGCTCCCCTATAGAGGTGAAAAAGTGTTCCTCTCCTAGATCTGGGTTAATAGATGAAGTGGGAGAATATTCTAATTGAGTTTCTACCCCTTGAATTCTAGGAATCCTAAGGCTAGGAGTATGAGTCTAGGACAGAGGTGTGTCCTTTCTAATCCTTGGTAGGGTAGCTAAAGTTGTGAAAATCGAACTTCTACCCCTGGCCATAAATGTACCCCTAGAATCTCGTTCTCTATGCATGTCATTTTTTTGTTTTGTTGTTTTTAATTATTTTTTTTTAGTTGGAATAACGATTCTTTTTCTGATCCTCCAGATCACACAAAGTCTAAGAGGAGAGCACACTCGAGATTTTTTTTTTTTTTTTTTATGAATTTAAGAGATAGGCTACCTAGTTACACTTCCTTGGCAACAACGTCAAAATGTTTAGTCAATTTAGTGTTCTAAATAGCTACATAAATTATCAATCAAGGTGACATAAAATAATGAAGTGTAGTGCACTATATGTGCTAAATAACCCTTTCTTACCTCACTATTGTCAGGCTTATGTTGTTTTGGGGTTTTTTTCTTTTGACTCCTAGAGTTCTACAATGTAATTGAAATCTTAATCTACTGCTGAAGTGAGAGTCTAAAAGTGCTTTTTAGGCGAAGTTTGGAAGTGGAGTTTTTAAAACAAGAAAGTGAAGACAAAGCTTATCTTCTTGTTATTGTAATGGTTTCCAAAATATGAGATTGAAAGAATCTTAAAACTGCTCTCTATCTTATTACAAAACCAATACTTGAGTGACAAAATGGAAGTGCAGCTATCTATATCAAACTAAGAATGAAATACTGGAAGCAAAACTACTTCTGCTTTCTATTCTACTTGCAAAATTAAATTCTAATGAACTACTACACTTAAACTAAAATAATGAAACAAAACTGAGACTGCGACTATACTATTTGTGAAAGTAAAACTAGATGAAGCATTGTTACCACTCTGCTATATAATTTAGGGAGAAATTAACTCCTTATGATAGCAACAATTGAGAGATTCCATTCTTCACCATTCTAAAAGAAGTAAACACTAAAAGAGCAAGGAAAAACTCAATCATTAGTAAGGCATTTCACCACTTAGTCCTAGGTTCAACCATAAATGAAGGGCTTTTGGAAATATCTCTTTAAATCATGAGTTTCTTAAAATAACAAGAAAATGGCATCAAACTATCTAATTCTAAACTAATGAACAACAAGTAATCCCATTTATAAACATAACACTTTGCCATTTAGTTTGAAGATCAATCATCAATGAAAGGCTCTGGAAATATTAGCTTATATCATGAGAAAATGACATCAAACTATCTAACTCTAAACTAATGAACAACAAGTAATCTCATCTATAAACATAACACTTCGCCCTTTAGTTTGAAGATCAATCAACAACGAAAGGCTCTGTAAATATTTTCTTATAACATGTGTGACTACAATAAGAAGGAAAAGGTATTGAATAGCAAGAAAATTTTGTTCATAAACTGCATGTTTCACCATTTAGTTTGAGGGTAAACCATCAACGAAAGGCTATGGAAACATACATTTATGTAATGAGTGACTATCCTAATAAGCAAAGGCATCGAACAACTTAAATTCAAAAGCTTAAAAAATAAAGAACAACAGAAGAAATGATGCTACTTGACACAATTTCAAAATTACAATTAAGAAGCTAGACCATGAAAGAAACTAAAGAACTACTTCTAAATTAGACTGAACCTATCTGAGTTAGTAGAAACAAGTGACAAAAGTTGCAATAAACACAGTGTTAGAAACTATTATAGACATAAATAAAAACAAAATAAATGTACATATGAATGAAAGAAAATAAAAAATGGAAATGTATAGAAATGAAAAGTAACCTCGACCAAGCAGAGGCCCTCTGCACGACCTAGGACTAGCAACTCAGAATTACTTCACACGCTCAGGTATCCATATGAGAAAAATAGAGTTTTTATATTGAAAACATAGTACTAAATGTCTCGTGCTTACAAATGGAAATTACACTACTTCAACGGCCAAAAAACATTAACTAGTTCTACGTTCCAAACACTGGAATTTAAAGGAGAAGTTCATAACAGTTTTAAAGATAAAATTATTCTACAGTAGACACATGAACAAGTAGTGCATCCGAGAATTTAGTCTTCGGTTGGCTCGAACAGTAAATATTTGAATAGTGGTTGTTGGATTTTGTTATGCAGATGGCAAGCAAGTGGAAAACTACATCCTTAGCTTCAGGAACATGCCTCAGATTCATCTGCGTGCCAAAACATAGTTCTAGCTATTATAGGACTTCTCCATTGACTCCCCTTTAACCGGGGTCTTTCTCTTTGAATTTGATTAAATGGATAGGACTTCATCCATGTGCTGACATTTCCACAGCTACCCATGTGGCTCATTTCCTCTATCGACACCTTTAACCTGTAAAAGTATGGAGATGGCCGTGGAATGGTCTGTTAGTTGCAGAAAGTAGCTACATTTCGTAGCTGAAAAACAAAACCTTATCCAAATAACACACATAATAATATAATTTGAAAATCACTCAAATGTACTCCTAGAAGCAACATGCAATGGCTTTTGATGGTTTAGGATGCATTGGCATGGGAAAACAAAGGAAGAAGGATGAAGAAATTGCTTGAAAAAGAGGCAGTTTTGGGACTCAACACCCATCATAGATCATTAAACCAAATATAGATCATCACACAATGGCACCATCTCTAGCGAACATATCATTCCATAAATAATTCTACCCAACCAGAGCTGTCAAGCACATATTATCATGAGAGAGACATCATTGGTAGACAACAACAAACATAACATAATTAATCATACATCAATAACATATCATACTCCAAAACCCTAACATCTATACACGACTCTTATAAATCAATTCTGTGTATGTACACAATTGGCATTTACCAGACCTGCATATAGATCTATCCATACTGCAGAATATATATGCGACTACCTAGAAGTAGATACACATATGTACACGACTTCGAAATGGAAAACTAACATATAAAATTGTAATCACTGATTCATATCTTCACTACAAAATACAACATCTATCGAACTCAAATCTCAACATAAAAAAATGTTACAAACATACCTCATAATATCCTCATCGTAGATCTATCAAACCAGAAACAAATTATTCAATATGTGATTATTTCATATCTATTAGATCTGGTCCATCTCCTTGCTCAATTGTGCACTCCTATTTCAGATCAAAACATTAATAAATAATTCATACAAACCCTATCATTTGATATCTATCTCCTTATATAGTATAATCCTTAGCCAATACCTTAGGCTGATCCCTTAGTAATATCGATGGTATTCTTTGAGGGGATTAAATATTCATTGTTGTGCTAATTACTATGGGCCAATACCATGGTAAATACCCTTGATATTCATAATACCATGGTGTGGAAATTGTACACGACTTCTTTTCATCATACATGCATATATATGTGGCTTCTCTTCAGGACTCGCGTATACTTTCCTAAGCTTTACCTTTATCATCTTTCTACCTTTGAACTAATATTCCTTTGTCCATTCTCTCTGTCACATTTATACTAGCTTGTATAATCATCCTGCTACCATCATGTGTACATCTTTATCAAGTAGGTTTCCATCAAGGACAACACAATAGTCATAATGCCAACAATATCCCCCTTTGGACTTGATGGCAACCACTTTGGTGTTTTGTCACCACTACATATAGATACATGTAAACACATATGTAGACATATAAAGCTTCTCTCCAAGAATTTTCCTCCAAACACCAAGGTACTCTCCCCATTTGACATCAATGGAAAAGGGTTTATCAATGATGAATGAATACTTCTTTCCACCTTTTTAGAGAGGATCATTGTAGGTCCAATTTGTTGAATATGAATATTAACCATGCTCCCCATGAGCATATGATGAATCTTCCACAATGCCTTCAAGGAAGTACATGATTGAGTGGCTCTATGACTCAACCATCTATGACCTTTCTATCATCAAGGAATCTGTTACGAAACCAGCTCAAGAAAAGATAGAAAAGATAGATCAATGCCTTAGAATTCAGCCTCTTCGAGGGGGAAACCTCCTTTACATTACATAAATGAACAATTCTTGGATGATTCAAATGAAAAAACCTCCTTTCTATATATAGGAGTTTAAGGAGTTACAATATAATCTAGCCGACCTAACAATAATAATATAAAGCCACAAAAATAACAATAGAGGGATTCTATGGGGCATAGTAATAACAATATGGGGGAAATAGGGGCACAACAATATTAATAAGGGCTATAACTACAATAGTAATGGGGTAATCACTAGTATTACTCTAAAATTGAACGATTTCGTAGCTTTCGAGTTCCTGTTTCTGTGACTGCTTCTAGTTCCAATATAATTTTTCCTTCCTCGTCAAGTTTTGGCAATATTGTTTGAACTGGGAGCTTGTCGCCTATAACCTTCTTT
>APFE030145288.1:115459-140070 GCA_000404065.3 Pinus taeda | reverse complement strand
TCCTTTTTTTTATTTAGATTAGATCTTAGTTTTAGTTAGATTGTAGATTTGTTTGAATTTTGATAGTATTTTAAAAAATAAAAATACAAAAAAAAATAAAAAATAAAAAGGTTTCTTTTAATTTAGTTTAGATTTTAGTATTATTTAGATTTTTTATTTAAAGTTTCATTTAGTCTTTAGTCTTGTTTTATTTGAAAAGTATAAAAATATTTTGGAAATTTTTTGCCAGTTTTAGTCTTGGCTGAGGGATTTGTTATATATCTTTTCTACTAAGGCTAAAATTTTGATGTGGGATTAATATTTTCATGTCGTTAAATATGCTTGAATGATCATTTAAAGATTAGTCATATGAATGTGATCTCTAGTTAAAATTACATGGTTATTTAAAAGCACTTAATCTTTCGAATTTTAATTGTTGGAGTATCATTAAGCCATTGAGCATTTATCGATTATCTCTCATTTGGTAAAATTTAAACTTTGTTTGAATTGTTTGATGGTAAACGATTGTTAATGAGTTCATATTTCTGCAGCATTTGATAAATAATCGTTTAAGCATTTATTTCATAAGGCACTGGTCTATTAACTTAATAAAATCAATTTAGTGCTTGTTTCCCCTCGTGTCTCCCAACCCAACTGGTCCCCAATTGGTCATTCATTATCCCATAAGGTCTACCCCCCTTAGCCGCGGGAGACGAGCTTAAACGGAGAGATCGGGGATCAAGGTGACAGCCCCCAGTCTGAGCGTTGTCGTGACAATCTGTGCGACAATAGGCCTTCAACTTCAACTTTCTCGGCCTTCTTACTGCAATTTTATAGTTATCTTTCTTGGCCTCCTTATTGCAAATTTATAGGTCTCTTTCTCGGCCTCCTTACTTGATCATATGTGGAGTCACCAGGGTGATTGAAATGCCTTTACAAATGCTTGCTTCACCGTACAAGCATTGACCTTGAAGTTCAAATAGGAACAAGGGCTTTGTTCCTCCAACGGAGTCGCTAATAGATAGTCAATATTGTCATAAAGGGAACAAGGCACACGTCTCGTATCCTCGACAATGGCACCAAAAATGTTATAGCTCAATCTAGTAGGGGTCCTAGGAGGGGTTCCAAAGGGGCAACTACTAGACCAAGTGGCAACAATGGGACAAGGACTCACTGTCACCTCAATCGATGTCCCTTGCTCTTTACGGAATTTCACCAATGGGAGGAGTCCCGATATGAGGGAAATCACTATGAATGGTAAGCCAATGATGGTATAGATAGCGATTTCAAGAGCCCATTCACAGGGGAAACTCAAATTAGGGGCTTGCTTGCTTTGGAAGCAAGGTGTGGGGCCCTCCAAGAAAGGCTCAAAGGAGGCCTAGACTTAGGGATTAGACAAATTGCTTGATAAGGAATGTCACAGACATAAGATTCCTAACAGAAGAGGGTTTCTAAGTGGCCTTTGTGAAATAATGAACGATGAAGGTATGGGACCACGAAGAAGACCAAGTGGACCCAAGCAAAGTCTAGGGTTTCGGGTGAAAATTCAGACAAGAGATCTAGACCAGGCAAGGGAGAAGAGGGTCAATGAATTGAAATTAACTTGAGTTTTTAGTGCAATGACCCTTAAGGAAGCCACTAACCAAGGAAACTGAGGGACAAGAATGAAGTTGGAGCTCGGGCTTGGGATAATTCCAAATCTAGTTGTGGAAAAATCTTCAAAATTTGTGAGGGCCTAGGGAACATCCCAGCACGGTTGTAGTCCAACTTGCTCTCAGAATTGATGGCTCAATTGAATTTCTCTTGATGCCCTAAGAGACCTCTAGGGTTAGGGCTTAGAGAAGAGGATAGGAGGTAATAAAAGATTTTCTTTGAGGTGATCACCAAGGATAAGATCAGTGCCTAGCTTATTGGGAGAATGGAGTCAATGTGTCTTCAAAATTTGGAGTGCTTTTACCCAATCAAGTTGTCCTATGGCAACTTCGCATAGCCCTAGAGGCAGCTACTAGGTTACCAAGGGAATTTGTACTTATTGCAACAATTTGATGACTTATCAATGCAATTATGTAGATAGTTACCCCTAGAAACATTCATTCACTATACCCAAACATGTAACATATCCAATATCCTCACAACATCAAAATTTTGACAAATTCAAATTCAATTAGGGCACAATTTTAGATTTCATGAATGAAAATTACATACATTAGTCATGTATGCAAAAGATAGAGATAATCCATGAAAGAGCACTTAAAGTATAGAAAATATATCCAATCATCAAAGACAGACAAAAATCGAACCTCCAAGACCAAGAAAAGACATCCAAACATCAAAATTCATCGATAGTTCTCCAATTCGTACATCAATAGCTATAGCGAAATTCTCAAGAAGAGAGAGAGAGATACAAATCCAACTGATGATGAGCACTGAATCAATCCTCTCACCAATATATATGATCCTCTAAGGGTTTGATTTGCCTAATGATGCCACCAATAATAAAATAATGTGCAAACATTATTCTTTGGTGACAAGCCCACTAAGATAGCTCCATAACATGAAAAATAAGCCTCTCAAGAGGGTCAAAATTATAGATAAGTAGCTAGGACGGCCATTGGAAGGCCTAGTGGAGTCCAATGTGTGCCAAAACGAGTGGAAGGGCTCTGCATATAGTGATAAAGGGGGTGGCCCCTTTATCTCCAAGCAAATGACCTGTGGTGCTCCTAAGTGGTTGTGGGAGCACAAAAACATCCTCATGGGTCTCCAACTTAATCGAATAAACCTATATCCATCTGTAAGGGCTGGAACAATGATGCAAGCCCTCCCTTTGTCTCCCATGGTGAGACACAGCCCCATCTGGGCCCTGGATCAACTACCAAGTGTGTGGTGCAAGTGTGTAGCCAGTTGGGCAAGGTGGTCCAGGTGCATCATCATCATCAAATAGGCGAAACATGAGCGAGCAACAGATGGTACTGAAGGATCCCATGGCGTGGCCAAGTGGACACTACATAGTGCCATGCCCTTCCATAATGGACTTTAGCGTGTACAGGTGTCTCCATGTTCAAGGAGGTTAACCAAGGACCTTATTAAGTGGTTTCAACCTCCAAGGGAGTGACAGGTCCATGGTACATCCATCAAGTGGCAATTGTCATGTGATATGATGATGGAATGGCGTGGGGCATCAGGGGAAGGCTCCAAGCCACATGCCATAGTACAAGGGTAGCTAAGATAAGGGAAGCCCACACTTGGGTGTATGAATGTAGGAGGGAGCAATCATTGTACATGAGTTACCCCAGCCTTTGCTTTTCCACCCTTCTTCATATTCCTTTTGTCTTTTATTGATTTTTCTTTTAAAACTGCTAAGAGCTCCAGGGGATGAGAGCATGATGTGAATGATATAGTAGTGAATACCCCCTTAAGTTTGGGCAGTTCATCGCCCACTAGGGGTTGGGACAATCATGGGTTTCTTAATGATGCAGGGGGCCAATATAGGAACAGGGTGATGGCCATAATGATTGCGGTAGAGCTCATGTTTGGCTTTTGCCCACGTGCTAAATTTGTATGTCCTGCCCATATTTTGCATTTTATGGTACATTTCCTGTTGAGAGTGGCCCAATTATGCTTTTCACTTTATTTTTAGCTGCATCAACATTCGAGGCATCGTTCCAAGCCCGACCCAAAGTGTGGACAAGGGGAGGGGGAAGCTAACGCGTTGTGGACCCAATGGACAAATGTGGTCCCATATGGGAGATATGTGAAAAGGGTCATAATGAGCGAAGGGAAGTGATGTATGTCGTGTCAGGAAGTGGGTCCACACAACCAAAATCGGGATTTCCCAAGTAGTGGCGCTCCTAAAGCTAGTAGCCAATAAAGGAGATCCCACGAGACTAGGATACGAGGTTAACCACCAAATTGGACAAGGGGACAAGAGTACAAACCAAGACCATTCTTTCCGCCGAATCCCCCTACTAATCCATGCCCAAAGTGTCCATGATAAGCAAGCAATAATACCCAACTACATAATGAAAACCACACCTTCGAGGTTGCAATGTCCACCTTCAAACATACGATCATAACAGATGGGCGAGGGCACATAATGGCTAGCTCAGGTGGCAGAGATGGTGGCACATTGAGCTATTGGTGGCTGGAAAGGACTATTAGTTGCCAACTGAAGACAATCTAGGAGAAAAATTTCTCTTGTGGGTGTCACCCACAGGTGGTGGGTAACAATCCCCACTTCAACCCATAGATCTACTCCAAATCTGCTCACCAACTGATGCCGATGAAGCCCTATGAGGTTTTCGAATGAAATCTCCACAATAGTGAGTTAGGGTTTTGTCCAACACACCAAGAAACCCAAGGCTTTTCATCTTAGTGCTCTCCGAACCTGAAAACCAAGTTCTCTAAAACCTCTTGAAGAGAAAATATCCTAATCCAAGATGTCCCAACTGACTTGCTTTCCCCTCTTTTAAAGATTTGATGGATCTCTATCCAACCTTCTAGAAGAACTTTTATTTTATTATTTTATTTTCATTCTAGAAGCTTCTACCCTTTATTTTATTTAAGTGACTCTTTTTATTTCATTTTATTCAAGTCATTTTTAATCCTGGAAAAATGATTAATTTGCCTCTATGGTTCCTCCGGCAACTGAAAGTCACTTTTCATCATCCCATCCTGTAGATCTCTGCATCTCAGTTCCAACAAGCTATTACATTAAGGTGTTTCTCCAAATAATCCGCTCCAAAGAACACCTTTAGAGTAGTTAATTAAAATATGCTTGATAATAACCCCATTTTATGGGAGTCGTCGGCATGTAGCGGAACCAAGAACGAACTGTGCAAAAGTGACCCTGATGATGAAATATAGCAAGAAAACCCCGTCGGGCCCCATAAAACTCCTCCAAAACCCCCCAGTCCCATCAATGATGTAATCTCGCTCCTTTGTCCTGGCTAACACAACCATGAAAATCCTCCCTAACTGCACCATAAGGGAAATTAAAAATAGGGATATTACAAATCCTCCTGGCCCGAGTGTTATACGGAAAATTCACCTCTACAGACAAAAATGAACTCCCTATATCTAATGGTTTGATCTATGTTAGTTTTTGTAGCATTGGATGTATTTTAGCCTTGAAATTTTGTGGAGAGGCTAGAATACATGACATCTCCAAAACCCAAAATCGTTTATGAAAATTACGCCTAGAAATGACTTAATTAGATTATTAGCTAGTTTTTAAATATTTCCTAGGTCTAAACTTAGGGAATATGGTTAATTAATCATAATTAATTACGTCAAGGTGTGAATGATCTAAAAACTCACACGGATCGACTTCAAGTTAATCCTATAATTTGATTAAGATTTAATCTTGGTAGTTGGAGTCCCAACAGAAGATTATAAGAAGAAGTCGATGGGCACTTGGAGAAGACACTTGAGAAGTTCGATTTCATGAGCAAATCGATTTCCAGCATAGTAGAAATCAGTTGCCAGAGAGAGAGCCAGTGAGAGAGGGGCAGAGATAGTGAAGTCAGAGGAAGGATTCCAGATCCGATGAGTGCATTTGCAGAGAGGTAAGTGAGCTATAGTGAAGCTAACGCGGAGCAGCGCAGTAGCCTCAAGAGGCAATTTTGAACCTGCTGGGGAAATACGAGTTTTAGTGTCGGAAGCTGGGCAGAGGTTCCGAAGGCCAGGAGAGACATTTTCCCAGGCAACAGCAGACTAGACGGCTTGAGGAGAAGTTGATTCGAACTAGGTGCAGAAGGGACTGAGCTAGGGTGACGCAGTAGCTGCGCATAGCTAGTTTGGACAGCTAAATTTCAGCTGAGGTCAGAGCCCGGATTTGCCTGTGGAGTGAGGAATTTTCCTCACTAGATTTTTCTTGCTAGTATATCTCTGTAGGATTTTCAGTTTCAGCATCCAATTGTACTAAGATTATTCCACTGTTGCTTAATATTAAAAACCTTAGCTGCTGCACCGGTTTTCCCAAGTTGGGTTTTTCCAGGGGCATTGATCCAGAAATAACTGTGTTATTTTGTGTGTGTGCTAGCATTTCTTCCAGTGTTTATTCTTCCGCAGTTTTAATTGTGTGGGTTGCAGTGTGAGTTATTCAGTATTTGTTGTAAGAAATAGTAAATAAATTGTTAATTTAAAATAACAATTAGGAGAGTAATTTCCAGTTGCTGCAATAGGATTTCAGTTTCAGAATTTTCACATGGTATCAGAGCGCAGTTGATCAGTTGAGGAGCTCAGAGGTGAAAAGAGAAGGAATTTCGTTGCTCATTGTTGATAGCAGGCCGAAATTCCCAAGAACAGTGCAGTCATTCTACAGAGGGCCTAGTTACTTGGAGGTTTGACTTTTCTGAGTGAGGGACAAAAAAATTTGATCTCTCTAGATCGAGTGATTCCAAAGGCAAAGGGAGGAGCTCAGTATTTTAGCAAAGCAGATCTCTAGCTGGACGCAATAGTTTTGCAACAATTTGCTAGAGTAGAGCTAGTGTTGAGTGGAAGGAAGAAGAGCACACACTGAGGGAAAATTTTCCTCAGGGAACTTCTAGTCTCAAGAAGTTTGATTTTCCTTGTAGAGCAGCAGTCATTGTGAGCAGGGTTTCTCACTCCAGAAGGGAGTGTGAATAGCTAAGAAGAAGGGAAGAGGAGATTTTCGACATTTTTTGAGATGGTCGTTGTTGGGATTCATGATCAGGACAAGTTGGATGGAGCTTCTAACTATGTCATCTGGAAGGCAAGGACGCCCTTCCTTCTAAATGAATATGGTCTGAATACATATATTGATGCAGTGGTAGCAGTTCCCACGGATGAAAATCAGTTGAAGGAGTACAAGAAGAAGATGGCACAGGCGAAATGATTGATCCTAGATGGAGTTCGGGATCGTATCATCTCACATATAGTGGCGAAGGGAACGGCCAAAGAGATGTGGGAGACTCTCTCCATGCTATACCAAGGTACTTCCAAGAAGCGGAAGATGTACTTAGAAGAGAAGCTGAGATGGACCAGGATGAAGAAAGGGGAAGGCATAGACACCTTCCTCACCAGAATTCAGGAGGTCCGGGACCAGTTGTCAGCTGTTGGGGCAGCGCCTCAATCCATAGAGCTAGTAAGATTGGCACTCAACAATGTCTCCGAGGACTGGCAGGTCTTTGTCCAAAGTATATTGGGCAAAGACAAGTTACCAGAATGGGACAGAATGTGGGATGACTTGTAGCAGGAGGAATTGAGGTGAGCTCTTCTAAAGAGCTCCATCAATGGCAGCAACAGCGGACAGAAGCAAGTTAAGGAAGAGGAGAATGTGGCCCTCGCATCTAAGGGTCCCAGTTAGGGACAGGGGGAACAGAGGAAGAAGAAGGACCTGTCAAAGGTCAAGTGCTTCAAATGTGGTGAGCTTGGTCACAACAATACCCAGTGTCCTCTCACAAAGAAGGACAAGGAGGAGAAGTAGGACCAGGCTGCAGAACATGTTGAGATCAATAGGCTATCCTCCAGATTGGAGGAAGACTTCGCAATGTTTGTTGATATAACTCCAGGAGTGAGGTGGGGTGACTTGGTGTTGTAGCCCCAAAGCGCTACAGATGGGCAAGATCCCTGAGGAGTCCACCTCATGGATCAATACCTTGCTACGAGGACCCACAATATTCAGTAGCAAGATGGATCAGTGACAGTTGATGCAAGTCAGACGCCAGAGTGACAGTTGCAGAGACTAGTAGTAGTCAGATGCTGGGCAACACAGTGTAGAGTTGGCAGCAGTGCAATTGCCACAGTGCAGATTCTTCAATGACAGTGCAAATACTAGCAGCAGTCAAAGACTCAGGAGACAGATGCATTATACTGATCACAATTGATTCAATATTTTGGATGCTTTTCAGATGCAGATGTTGTAGTTACAGTAGCAACAGATGAGAAGGAGTCGCAGTGTTGGCAGCAGTATGACAGGGTTGACAGCAGTACAGATGCAGCATATATCAATGTTGCCCAGTGTTTGGTGGGCAGGACGGCCAGACATCAGCAGCGTGGCAGGAGATGATGCAGAGACAGGGTGCACAGTAGCACTAGAACACATTCCTCGCTAAGAGGGAGTGTTAGTTTTTGTAGCATCGGATGTGTTCTAGCCATGAAATTTTGTGGAGAGGCTAGAATACATGAGATCTCCAAAACCCAGAAATCGTTTTTGGAAATTATGCCTAGAAATGACTTAGTTAGATTATTAACCAGTTTTTAAATATTTCCTAAGTCTACACTTACGGAATATGGTTAATTAATCTGAATTAATTAAGTCAAGGCGTGAATGATCTAGAAACTCACATGGATCGACTTCAAGTTAATCCTAGCCATTGATTAAGATTTAATATTGGCCATTTGAATCCCAACAAAGGATTATAAGAAGAAGTCGATGAGCACTTGGAGAAGACACTTGATAGATTCGATTTCGTGAGAAAATCGATTTCCACAGTTGCAGCAATCAGATGTCGAAGGGAGAGCCAGTGAAATCGAAGTAGTGAGAGAGGGGCAAAGACAATGACGCTGGAGGAAGGATTCCAGATCCGATGAGTGCATTTGCAGAGAGGCAAGTGAACCAAAATGAGGCTGACGTAGAGCAGCGCAGTAGCCTCTATAGGCAATTTCGAACCTGCTGAGGAAAGACGAGTTTCAATGCCATAAGCTGGGCAGAAGTTCCGGAGGCCAGGAGAGACATTTTCCCAAACAGCAGCAAACCAGACGGATTGAGGAGAAGCTGATTCGAAATGAGTGCAGAAGGGACTGCACTAGGGTGATGCAGTAGCTGCGCAGAGCCAGTTTGGACGGCTCAATTTGAGCTGGGGTCAGAGCCCGGATTTGCCTGTGGAGTGAGGAATTTTCCTCACTATATTTTTCTTGCCAGTATTTCTTTGTAGGATTTCCAATTTCGGCATCCAATTGTACTCAGATTATTTCACTTTTGCTTAATATTAAAACACTCGGCTGTTGCACCGATTTTCCCAAGTTGGGTTTTTCCAGGGGCATTGGTCCAAAAATAACTATGTTATTTTATGTGTGTGTGCTAAAATTTCTTCCAGCGTTTATTCTTCTGCATTTTTAATTGTGTAGCTTGTAGTGTGAGTTATTCAGTATTTGTTGTAGGAAACATTCAATAAGTTGTTAATTTAAAATAGCAATTAGGAGAATAATTTCCAGTTGTTGCAATGGGATTCCGGTTTCGGAATTTTCACAATCTAGAACAATACAGCGCAAAAAGATCTATGTTTTCCTTGGAGAGATTGAAATATAGAAAAGATACCTACCTGGAATCTGTAGTAAGTCCTCTTCTCCTTGCTTGTAAGCTCCAACTCTAGCTCCTCACGTCATAAATGGAACCTGCAACAAAGACTAAAACAAGCAAGGGAACTACAATATCCACATAGCATAATCCAATATCTCTAATCAATGAGTCAACATGGCATTGAAATACATAAGCATGGAAATGACAAAAGTATAGGCAAACAGAGTGCTTTTTGTATTAATAAATAAAGGAGAGAGTTACAACCATATATAGAAGCTGACTTTGTAGATGTCACCCCTATTGTCTTGTCCTTCCTTGCTACAAAGCAAACCTTCACACTCAACCCTAATGCATAAATTGATGAATTCCTTAAGCTCAAAGTAGCAGCATGAGGGCACTAGTAATCTACAAAAGCCAACCCAGACTCTATGGGAGGCAGTGAATTTATAGAGTGAAAGTGGTAGCTTAGGATTTACCAATCTGAGCTTGAGATCCACATATGAGGGAGGATAAGCTCAAGGGATAAGAGATAAGGTCTCCAAGATAGAATCAGATAGGAGTTCAAGATCTCTATCCATGATAAATGGTTAAAAGTTAAAACAACCTTAGAAGCTTATGGAAGAAGAAGATTCAAAAATATTTTTTAATTTTCTCGAATTTCTAGAATCACCGAACCTGCAAAGTAGAGCAACATACATTGATCAACGCTAATACTCAGTTATCCAACTTGCATCCAACACAGGTGAACAACCATATAGAGTGCGTTGGGGCTAAAAACATGGTTTTTGAGCTCATTGATCCAGAAACTCAGACTTTTTGGAGATGTGATGCTTAGGGCTTTGCAAAGGGATTATGACAAAGTGTTCAAGGATATTGATTGATCTGGTTTTCTAGTCTTTTGAGCAGATGTGACAAAAATGACCTATAACACTGAGATTCCTTGCCCTTATGCAATCCACATTTGCCAATTGTAAAGGCATCTATACACCAATATCAGGATCCCATACGAACCATCATCCCTGTGTGCCACCCAATCATGAATGGATCCCTCGATACTTGGATCCCAAACAAACTTTTGACTCAACCTACCACCAATAGGTCCACCTGGATCCCATTGCCACCTTGGTCATCCCTCATCACCCATGTCTCATGGCTCCAACTGTACCATGTCCTTGGATAAGGATGTTGCTCTATAAATTATCCACTCAGTAAGATACCAACTCATCACGTCTCTCCAATCCATTCCCTGGCATGGACCTTGTGCATAAGTCCCCCTGACTGAAACTACTTATGTTAATCTAACCTGCTCTAAAGTGTACCAACTCAAGATCTCTCACCATTCAACCCTATGGGTAGGATCGAATGCATGAACACCTGTACATGGAACAAGTCCATTATGCCAATGTTGCACCATGTTGAACTCATGTTGCTCTGCTTGGTCAACCCATAAGATTCCTCTAGAAAACTATGCCCCTCTTTCCAATGTGCAAAGGTGGGTTGATACTGTTGCAAGCCTTGTTTATGTAATTTTGAAGAAGGTTGTGCTGAAACTCCGGAGAATGCTCCCCTAGCTGCCCAGTTAGGGACGTTAGTTATTCCCCAACACTAGACAAATTGGCTACTAATTTGGCACACACAACTCCACAACTCCAAGCTCCTCAACTTCATTGATCTGCTACAAGATGGTGCCTCAGAGTTGTCATAAGATCTATCCTGGTATGCTCAATATTCTTCTAGTGGCTACCATCTATAATTCCTGTAGACCTGTTGGATGTCTCAGCACCTACTTGCACCTCATCGATGGTTGGTCCCAAGGATGGATGCTCAACTCCCTCAACCACAACTCCAACTTCAGCCTTCAACGGAGTCTCGAACGCTGACTCATAATGCAAACTATGTATGTCATACTCCTAATGTAGACCATCTTCAGCCATCAAACATGGATGCATAGTTGAACTGTTGTCAACGTCTTCACATCATCGCTCATACTCTTCAAGGGTATTCTCATGAAAACCCATCTCATTGTGAAATTTTGGCTATCCAGAAGGTGTTATTAACCAGTTAACTATGTCGTATCACTTATTTACAACAAATTAATTCATTTACTATAAGTAATGTATAATAACATAAACAACACCAATCACAAACTGAAAATCCAGGAAAATATGAGAGAAATCAATCACAGTGTTTACACCAATACTTTTAGACAAAACCTCCCTCGAAAAACCCCAATGTGGGAAAAACTAGTTTTCAGATCTGAGAGATTTTATTATTATCTTCAACAAATAAATTGTTATTGAGAAATACAACTGCTTGCCTCTCACAAGAAAAGCTCCGGCAAAATATTTTTTAATTTTACTAATCTGGAAAACCCCACGACTTCCCTTTTCTACAATTCGCACTGCCTCCAACAACACACACCGGTCTTTAGCAATTCGCATTGGCTCTTTCTATCAATTTGCATTGGCTTCCGACAAACTCGATCTACCTTCTAGAAGACTCGAATGGCCTCCAGCAAATTTGCATTGGCTTCTGGTGAACTCGAGATGGTACTGGAAAACTCAATCTAACCTCTAGAAGAATCACATTGTTTTCCGGAAAATAAACTCAACCTCCTCCTACAACTCAGCCTCACAAGGAAAAACTCAGCCTCTTGCAGAAAATATGAATAGCAAGAAATTCCGAAAAATCTTTCTTCAATCAATGTTGTTGAAACCCTCCTAGTGTCTCTTTGAAAATTACCCACTCGATGTTTTCTGTCCCCAATGTCGCCCATCGGTCTCTTTTATAATATCTCAGTCACAAATGATGTTGAGAAATCAATGCTAGCAGAGTTAGGGTTAAATTCTCTTTCTTGATAATTACTTGTGAATTATGTTGGCTTCTTTTACTTCTTTGTTATACTATGTTTCATCAAGCAATTACCAAATTATGTGTGTATGAAGATCACAAAAACACAAGACACAAGATGTAGGCACTCTGCTAGGGCAAAACCTCTAACTAGGGGAAAACCCAGTCAAAATCTCTTCCTTCAATAGTTTTCTTGAGACTCTTCAACCTAGACATAGACCTCCTCCAACCACCAAGTCAGCCTCCTCTTCTAGCAACTTCGACCTTGAAGCAGCATCACTTCGACCCAGCGAATGGCAGCAGCAGCAGCAGCAGCAGCTTTGACTTGAAAAGAAAGACTTCGATCTCCTAGAAGAATCCACACGAGAGAGAGAGAGAGCCCAAAATTTCGATCTTGCCTTTTTCTCCCTTCTTCTCCAACTTTGCACTCCTTTTAGCCTTCTTCCCTACTTCGCACTGTGAAAATTCTATCATTGCAACAACTGATTTATTTTACCTACTTATTTCCCAATAACTTATTTACAAAAACCCTTCAGTAAACATTAAAATAAATTATGCTACAGATATCACACCATAATGCAGAAACAAACACATGCACAAGAATCAACACATCAACACAAATATTTTGGACAAATGTCCCCGAACAAACCCAATGCGGGAAAACTGGTGCAGCAGAGGAGAATTTTATTATTCAGCACTTCTTCAATACAACTGGGTGCCAAACTGGCTTACCCAAGAGAGAACAAATTCTCCAGCACTTCTGCTGACCTCGGTGTCAGTGTTACTGGCCCCTATGCAGCTCCCAAACCCTCTACGTCAACTCTTGCCTCTCTGTGTCAGTACTGGGCCTCTCTACGTCACCCACGCAGGCCTTACAATGACTACGCAGTCTGTTGCCTCTGCATCTGCCTCTCCAACCTATGCGTTGGTCTTTTGGTCCTATTCCCGATTCTCCGTTCCATACCTGCTGCCTCTTGCTACTCTCCAGACCACTTGTTCAAATTTTTCAGCTAACATCGCTCCAGAAATCGAACTGACTGGTCTCCCTCAGTGTGTCTTCCAACTAACCCTCAAGCCTCTTCTTATACTTTATTAGTTGGTCCTTCAGCGGCCAAGATTAAATCTCTAATCAACGACTAAGATTAGGTTTGGCTTGATCCATGACTTTTGGAACCTTCTAACCCAGTTTTATATTAATACCCATTAATATTTTATTTTTCCTAAGTTTAAACTTAGAAACTCCATTAAAAATATTAATTTTTTTATATCTCCCAAACTGGTTAGAATCTGCCCAAACCATTTCTGGGTCTTTAGATCTCATGTGCTTTAGCCTCTCTACCAATTTTCATGGCTAGAGCACATCCGATGCTACCCCAAATCAACACTCCCTCTTAGCGAGAACTGTGCTCTAGTAATACTCCATACTAAGCATTACTCTAATCATACGGCATTGGTACATGTGCTGATGCTAAGCCTCCCTCCTCAACATCCTCTGCACTGCTGCATCATGTACTACTGCCCATGGCTCTATCACTGCCACTGCTACATCTATATTGCAGCTCCCTCTCCATCTGTGTTGTTGCTGGTCCATCTTCCCAACACTACATTTGCATTGCAACTCCCTCTGCATCCGTGTTGCTGCTGGTCCTTCTTCCCAACATTGCATCTGCACTGCAAACTCCTTCTCATCATGTTGCATCGTGCTACTACTAACTGCTACTGCATTGCAACATCATACCCATTTCTGCTATTGAAATGGATTCTTTATCATCCCTATCTTCTCCCTAAAATAATCAAACTTGGTTCTTCCAAGGGCCTTGGTGAGGATACCTGCCACCTGTTCTCCTGTAGGAGTGTAGCTCAATTGTACAGCTCCAACTGGACACAGTCTCTGACAAAACGACACCAGATATCAATATGCTTTGACTATTAGAATAATACTATTCAATGTTTAATGCTCATTCTTAGTAGCTGTTGCTATTTTTTTCTTTTTAGCAGTTTCTTAGATGAAACTGGTTGTTTCTATTTCCTAATAGAAACTTGATGTTTCTATTACTATAAATATCTCTGTATTACTTATTGAGCTTCATTTTGCTCATGTAAATCAATTCAATTCATTCATTGATTATGGTATCAGAGCTAAGTTAGTTTTTCGAAACAATTTTTCAGTGTGTGTGAAAAATTTTGTGTTTCATTTCGAAACTGCTTTCTAGGGGTCTGCATCTGAGTGTTTGTTTTCACACTGGTTCACGTTGTTCAAACTTGAGAGCAATTCTCCGTTTTACCTGACGTTGTCACTTGTTGAGTCGAGGACGAGCTCTGTTTGGGGTTTCACTATTACCCTGCTCATTCCTTAGTTGTATTTGGACTCAACTTCTTGCTACGTGTCTGCACCATGGCTCTATTCGAGAGCTCGTAGCCTAGTGTTCAGCGAGGCACTCCTCGTCCTAGTGATACCCTCTATCTCTGCTCAAGCTGGAGGCATTTTCCTTTGCCGCTGGTGAAGTCTTTCTGCGTGGACTGCGGAAGCAACGTTGGCAACGGATAGAATTGAGCATTGCTGGGAGTGACCAGATTCCTGCAAAAATCTCGCATCCTTATACTCGAGAATCAAAGCCAGGACATGCAGCAGACGAGGATTAGGGGCCGACCGTGCAGAAGTTGTGCTTCGGTTCATTAACTCGTTCACTTTCTGCTCAATACCCTTGACGCCAGACTGCTCCGCGATCCGGTCCATTAAATTTGGTGCGGACAATGAATCCACAGCATGCTCCATAACAGCGGCTGCGTGTGAGATTTCCTGGCACATGATCTCCAGACGGTTGCACATAAAATTTCCACGCGTCAAAGAAACTCCGCGCACGAAGGTGAGATCGTTGGACTGTATGACGGCTGCATATAAAATTTCCACGCGTCAAAGAAACTCTGCGCACGAAGGTGAGATCATTGGACTATTTGACGGCTGCATATGACATTTCTGCAATTTATTTAAAGCACTGAAATTTTTTTCTCTGGATCCGCATAGCACAAGTCACACAAAAGATTTGAATCTTCACAAAACTCTTTGACCACTGTTGCAAACATCTTTGCATCAAAATTTGACTATTATTCCTGCTTCCGAGGGATTCCGAGGAAGAAGACGATCATCAACATTGTTCTCTTCTTCGATTCTTCTTCATAAGTATATATTCAAGTTGCCGTGAATTCTTGTCACAGAAATCCGATTTTGAAGCTCATCTGTCAGTCAGGAGGAACTGGATATCTGAAATAAAAAATAAAATAAAAAATTCCCAGTAGCCAATACAAGTCATCACAAGCAACGTCTGTGGCCCTTTGACCGGATTTAAATTTAATGCATTTCAAATCTGCATCAAAATTTGAAGTTGACTCAGTTTTTCGAAGTTACAGTCATCCAGCATCTAATCAAGGAGGGGTCGTGGATTTTTTTTTTACGTGACTGTTTTTTGGCGTGATACAGTGACCTAAAACGCATGCATTTATCCTCTTTATGATGTGCGTATAAAGCAACTTTCACCTTTCTAAAGCTGAGATCCAAGCATATCTTTTGTGCAAGCTATCATCTGCCCATAAATATTACGATTTCTGGCTCTATTTTTGCACCAACACCTATCAGATTTTGTCCGGTTCAGCCAGCATCTGCATTGAAATACGTGCCAAACTTCTTTGTTGTTTTCCTTGTCCTGGGAAACGTGCAAATGGCCTCGCTAACCAATCTGATGCTGGAAGGCAATCAGCGCTTTAATGGCACCAATTGTAACATCTGGAAACAGAGAATGTTGACCATTTTTTAATACAGGTGTCTTGATTAGCTCGTTTTGGGCAAAGAGCTTCGTCCTAGTACAGCTGGTACCGATCAAGATAAATTTGATGATCAAAATCGAGAGGCTGTTATGCTTCTCAAACTCTCTGTGACTGATGATCAATTACCGCAAATTCCTTCCGGCAAGACAGCTGCCGAAATCTGGCAACATTTGAAGGAATTGCATGAGACATCCGACAAGAGCAGAGCTTTCTTTCTCAAGAATCAATTGTTCTCCATCACGATGGACGAACATATGTCTTTATAGGAACATCTTAACAGGATTAAAGACATTCGAGATCAGCTCGAAGCCATTGGTCAGACCATGGAGGAAGAAGATATGGTAGTCATCACTCTGAAAAGTCTACCAAAATCTTATGAACACTTCATAGAAACATTCAACATTACCACCACAAATGTTGATCTGAAGTTTCTAGAGTTATGCACCAAACTCCTTCAGCAGGATCGTTGGAAACAACAGTTTGGTAGTGGTGCTTCAACGGCCTCCTCAGAAAATGCTTTTGCTGCCAAATATCAGTCCTCTCAGTCCTTACAGCAGAAAGGTTCTTCTCAGCTTTTTGATCCTGCTAGGAAGCAAAGTGTGCAGTGTAATTACTGTCACAAGTTCGGCCACATGAAGAAAGATTGCCGACAGAGGATTGCTTCTGAACAGAAGAAACAGGGAGGGCCCCATCAGACAGCGAATGTTGCAAAACATTCCGAGCAGACAGAATCCGCCTTTTATGCCTTTATGGCTAAAAGGTCTTTAGATCATGTCCCGTCTTCTGCCTGGTACATTGACTCTGGTGCATCATGCCATATCTCTCATAGGCGTGACTGGTTTATTGACTTCTCATCTTTCAGTGATTTTGTGGTATTCGGAGGAGGTGAAAAGTACACAGTGGTTGGCAGAGGTACAATTCAGATCCAGTCTGAAGGGCGCACACTCATCTTCCTGAATGTGTACTATGTTCCTGGTATGGAAATTAATCTGTTGTCTGTCAGCCAGATTATGAGGAACTCTCCTCAGCTTGATGTAGTGTTCAGTGCGCACAAGTGCTCCATTATTGACAGGGAAACTAGTCTTATAGTTGTTGTTGGCCTAGAGGATCATGGTCTATACAGGCTTCTTGACACTGGTGATTCTCCAGAAGTGGCTCTAGCAGCTCGTGTTTCTCCAATCAGCACTCTGTGGCATCAGCGATATGGACATCTAAACATGCAGTATCTGTCTCAGCTCTCTCGGGAGGGACTTGTGTCAGGGTTACCTGATATTCAGACTCAGCCGTTGGGAGTATGCAGTGCCTGTCAAGCTGTCAAGCAACATCGGTCTTCATTCAAGGATGGAGAATCTTGGCGCGCATCTAAGGTACTCCAGTTAATTCATGCTGATATTTGTGGTCCTATGAATACATCTTCTATTAATGCTTGCAAATATTTTTTGCTTATTGTAGATGATTTCAGTAGAAAGATGTGGGTGTATTTTCTAAAATATAAATATGATGTCTTTAGTACCTTTCAGAAGTTTAAAACCTTAATTGAAAAAGAGTCTGGCTGTAATATCATGACTCTTAGGACAGATAACGGGGGGGAATTTTGTTTTTCTGCTTTTTCCAGCTTCTGTGATACTCATGGCATCAAACGCCAGTTAACTACACCCTACACTCAGCAAAATAGTGTTGTCGAACGCCGCAACCATACGGTTGTTGAATTGGCTCGTTCCATGTTACAACACAGGAGTGTTCTGAACAAATTCTGGGCTGAAGCAGTATTTACTGCTGTCTATCTTCTTAACCGATCACCTACTCCGACTGTTAAGGGGAAGACTCCCAAAGAGGTTTGGTCTGGCCGTAAGCCTAAGATCAGTCACCTCAAAGTATTTGGCTCAGTTGCATATGTTTGGATTCCAGCTGCTAAGCGCTCTAAGTTGGATTCCAAAAGCCAGAAACTCATGATGACAGGGTACAGTGATCATCACAAGGCCTCTAGGCTGATAGATATAGCCACTGGTCGTCTTAGCTTCAGTCGGGATGTAGTATTTGATGAAGACAGAGGATTCTTTCAGTCTTCTCCTTCTGAGCAGTGTTCTGAGGATCAGCCTCACAATGTTCTTCTTCCGGTAGGTCCACCTGATGGGAGGGATGATGCAACATCAGTGTTTGATAATACACTACCTGAGCTTCCTCCGGAAAATAACCCTCCTCTTGCTGCTCCTATTATTCTTGAGCCTTCTCCACCTCCTCCTGATATTGGTTCCTCTACTCTTCGGCCTAAATGGTGGGCTAAAACCATTGGTGATCTCTGAGATAATGAGCTCCTTGAAGGTAGAACTTCTAGACATAAGAGCAAACAGCAGTCTACAGTAAATTTTGCACTTATGGCTAACCTACACAGCATTTTTGAGCCTCAAACCTATTCAAAGGCTAAGGGTACATCTGAGTGGGAACAAGCTATGGAAGCTGAATTCCAGAGTCTTCAGAAGAATCACACGTGGACCCTTTCTGATCTTCCTGCAGAAAAAAAGCCCATCAACTGCAGATGGGTGTATAAAGTGAAATACAAAACTGACGGAACCCTAGACAAGTATAAAGCTCGTCTTGTGGCTCGAGGGTTCTCACAGAAGGAAAGCATCAACTATGAGGAGACCTTTGCTCCTACAGCCAAGATGAGTACCATACGGCTTGTCCTTGCCCTAGCAGCTCAGTTCAATTGGAAAGTTCATCAGATGGATGTAAAGAGTGCTTTCCTAAATGGTGACTTACACGAAGAAGTCTACATGACGCAACCTCCAGGATTCAAGGTTGCCGGTCAAGAACAGAAAGTGTGTAGATTAGTTAAAACACTCTATGGATTGAAACAAGCTCCTCGGGCTTGGTACATGAAAATTGATCAGTACTTGACAGATCATGGCTTTCAGCGGAGCCCATCTGATGTAACCCTGTATATCAAGCATACTGGTGATGATATTTTGTTTGTGGTTATCTATGTGGATGACCTTATCATTACTGTCAGTTTTGCACATTTGATCCATGGGATCAAACAAGACTTATGCAAAACCTTTGATATGACAGACTTGGGACTTCTTCATTACTGTCTGGGGGTTGAAGTCTGGCAGACTGAGAACAACATCTTTCTCTCTCAGTCCAAGTATGCCAAAAATCTTGTGGACAAGTTCAGAATGCAGGATTGCAAACCGGCCACGACTCCTATGGAACCAAGGCTCAAACTTTCAGCTCAGTCATCCTCCCCCCTTGTGGATGAAACTTTATTAGGCAATTAGTGGGCAACCTCATCTACCTTACTGCCACTAGACCTGACATCAGTTTTGCAATGAGCTACATTTCCCGCTTCATGTCAGCTCCTAAGGCTGATCATTGGATAGCAGCAAAGCGTGTGCTACGATATGTGCGTGGCACTCCTGATTATGGACTCCTATACACTCAAAGTTCTAATCCTATACTCAGTGGTTACACAGATTCTAACTGGGCCAGTTCGGTTGATGACCGTAAATCTACAGCTGGGTATGTGTTTAGTCTAGGATCTAGTGTTGTCACCTGGACTAGTAAGAAGCAGCAGGCAGTGGCTCTCTCCTCAACAGAAGCAGAGTATCGGGGAGCAGTTAAGGCATCTTGTGAGGCAGTTTGGCTTCGACATATGCTTTCGGATATGCATGTTTCATGAACAAACAAAGCATGTGGAAACCCATTGCCACTACATTCGCCAGCTTGTTGAAGACGGATCCGTTCAGTTGCGATATGTTCCCACAACGGAGCAGCGCGCAGACATCTTCACCAAGCCTCTTGGTCCTGATAAGTTTGTAAAATTCAAAGTGTCTATTGGTGTTGTAAATAGATTGAGCATTAAGGGAGGGTATTAGAATAATACTATTAAGTGTTTAATGCTCATTCTTAGTAACTGTTGCTATTTTTATCTTTTTAGCAGTTTCTTAGATGAAACTGGTTGTTTCTATTTCCTAATAGAAACTTAATGTTTCTAATACTGTAAATATCTTTGTATTACTTATTGAGCTTCATTTTGCTCATGTAAATCAATTCAATTCATTCATTCATTATTGACCGATTGTGAAATACTGGATTCTCAAAGAGCTTGATGCAACTCTGATGATCACACGTGATCCTGGTCGCCTTCATCTTTCTTCTGTATAGGTTCACAAGCAGTTTTCTAAGCCATATGGCCTCGCACGAGGTTGTGCTTGCTGCCATATATTCTGCTTCCGTTGAGCTCAAAGCCACGGATCTCTGTTTCCTACTGCACCAGGAGGTCATTCCTGATCCAATGTTGAAACAGTACCCAGAGGTACTTTTCCGATCAACTGAACTTCCAGCCCAATCTGCATCAGTAAATCCACTCAATCTGATATCCTTATTCCTAGTGTACAAGAGTCCATAATCGACTATTCCCTATATATATCTGAGAACATGTTTAGTTGTTGCCCAGTGCACCCTTTTTGGTTCCACCATGAACTAACTGAGGGTGTTGACAACATAACAAATGTATGGCCTGGTATTGACCAGATACATCAGGGAACCTATGAGCTGCCTGTATAAGGTGGGATCAACATCCTTGTCTTCTGATGCATCAATTTTCTTCCAGTTGGTGATCATTGGAGTAGCCATGGGTCTACAGTCCTCCATCCTGAATCTCTTCAGGATTTATGTAGCATATCTCCCTTGCCCAAGGAAGATCTCCCCCTTTTGCTGCCAAACTTCCAACCCCAGAAAGTAATGCATTCGTCCCAAATCCTTCATGTCGAATTCTGTGGCTAGATTCTTCTTGTAGTCCCTGATGAGCGTGGATAATCTTGTTAGGAAGAGATCATCCACATAGAAAACCAGGATTAGAGGCTCATTCTCTACAACCAGATAGTAGAGATTTGGATCTGCGTCACTCTTGGCAAATCCCATCTTCTGCAAGTAGCCATCAATTCGACCGTAACATGCTCTAGGTGTCTGTTTCAGCCCATACAAGGCTTTCTTCAATCTGCATACATGAGACTTCTTCTCATGTGTCTCAAATCCCTCTGGTTGTTCAATGTATACCTCTTCTTCTATCACCCCATTCAGAAATGTCGTTTTGACATCCATCTGATGAATCTCCCACCCCATCTATGCTGCAAAGGATATCACAGTTCTAATAGATGTATACCTGGCTAAAAGGGCGAAGGTCTCTTCGTAGTCAACTCCTTCCTTCTGAGCATACCCCTTAGCCACAAACCTGGCTTTGTATTTTTCAACGCTGTCGTCTGCAGCATATTTAATCTTGTAGATCCATCTCGAACCTACCACCGATCTGTCTTGAGGCCGGCACTACCTCCCAGACATCGTTCACCATTATGGAGTTGTACTCCTCTACCATCGCATCCAGCCAAAGCTAATGTTGAGTAGCCTCCTGAAAACTGGCAGGCTCCCCATCCTGAGCTACTAATGCTTGGTATCTATCTAGTTGTTTTTGTTCCCTCTTATTGTTCCTTGGTGCACTGATGAAGTCCTCTGCATCTCGCTAAATCTGACAAAGTTCCCTGCTCGTTCTTCGTCTGCCAATAGGTGCTTCCGTTAGCTCCTCATCTTGTGATTCTTCCTGATCCGAGGAAGAATTTTTTACTTTTGTTGGTTGAAGAGGTTTGACCAACAGCTCCTCTTTTGTCTGCTCTTCGGAAGGCATTTCTCGAGATTTTCTTAAAGCCCTGTCCTCCATCCGAGGAAGAATTTTTTACTTTTGTTGGTTGAAGAGGTTTGACCAATAGCTCCTCTTTTGACTACTCCTCGGAAGGCATTTCTCAAGATTTTCTGAAAGCTCTGTCCTCCATGAACTTCACATCTTGTCGAACTACAACTTTCCTGCTCCCTTGAAGATAGATTCTGTATGCCTTAGCATTCTCGCTATATCCCACTAGATATCCTTTCTCTGCAGTTTGATCCAGCTTCTTCCGTTTTTCCTCGGGCATGCGACAATATGCTAAGCTCCCAAATATCCTGAAATGACTGACTTCAAGTGTCTTCCCTATGAAGACTTTTTCTGGAGTAATCTTGCCCAATGCCCGATAAGGAGTTCTATTCTGAACATAGACTGTCGTGTTGCACGCTTCTGCCCACAGGAATTTTGGCATATCCTGATCATACATCATGGCCCAAGCTGCTTCTACGATAGTCCTATTCTTCCTTTCTGCTACTCCATTCTGCTCCAGATTGTAAGGAGTTGTCCACTCTCTTTTGATGCCCTCCTTAGTGCAAAAATCAGTGAAGTCCTTATCGACATACTCTCCACCATTATCTGAGCGCAAAACTTTTATTTTCTTCCCAGTCAAATTCTCCACCAAATCCTTGAACTCTTTGAATCGATAGAAAACCTCGTCCTTGGTTTTCAGAAAATAAATCCAAGTTTTCCTTGAGTGGTCATCAATGAAGGTAACGAAGTACTCGGCACCACTAAGAGATTTTGTGGACATAGGTTTGCAGATATCTTAGTGTGTCAATCCAAATACACTCTTGGCCTTGTTTTTACTTCTAGGAAATGTTGCTTTGGCATACTTTCCCAGAGCACATCTTCTGCATACATCATTTCGTTCTGTACTAAGGTCCGAAACTCCTGTTACAGTGTTCCTGAGAATTCTCAAAGCCACATGGTGCAAATGTCCCATTATTCTGTGCCATAGTTCGTTCAAGTCCTTGTCTCCATCACTGCCTATTAGTGCCATTGGTGATTCTAGTTGTAGTCTGTACAACCTGTTACTTTTGATCCCGACCTGCACTTTCTTTTTCCAGCTCGGGTGTTTGATGTATACTTTCTCCTTTATGAAGAAAACATCATAGCCTTTGTCTTGAAGTTGCGACAAGGAAAGTAAGTTCATCCCCAATCCTGGTACATGCAGCACATTGGTAGCACGGAACCGCTCTCCCATTTCTGTTTGAAAAACTATAGTACCCCTCCCTACTAGAGTACACTTTGCCTTGTTCCCCATGGTGATCTGAAAGTTCATCCTTTCCTCTTGATAATCTAAGAAACATTCCCGGATTCCCGTCATATGCCAAGAGGCTTCACTGTCTATATACCATACTTCTGACGATGCAGAACTAGTCACACAAGCTACTAGAACATAGAGAAATCAAAATTACTGTCTCTTATGCAATTTTTTGAAAATCTGTGCGAGTCTCCTGACATAGATGCCTCTCCATCATGGTCTCGACCCATAATTGATTTTCCCTTCCTGTCTCTGATTACTTCCTCTGATACCATGTGAAAATTCTATCACTGCAACAACTGATTTATTTTACCTACTTATTTCCCAATAAGTTATTTACAAGAAACACTTCAATAAACATTAAAATAAATTATGCTGCAGATATCACACCATAACGCAGAAACAAACACATGCACAAGAATCAACACATCAACACAAATATTTTGGACAAATGTCCCCGGAAAAATCCAATGCGGGAAAATCGGCGCAGTAGAGGAGAATTTTATTATTCAGCAATTCTTTTGGATATCGAACTTGTGTGAGAGAGAGTGAACACTCCAAATGAATTCGAACTGCTTGTATATAGGCTTCTAGTGAGGTTGAATTTCCCTATTTGAGGCCGACTTGGTGTGGAGGTGTCAAATACCTAATTTGACTCAATAATAAAAAAATTTGCATGATTCAAAAGCCCAAGAAGGGTCTCATAAAATGTACACTGACTCTAATGACTCAATATAAATCCTAGGAGTCCGGAATGGGAACTTTGACTAATAAAAGACAACCCAAGCATGAAACCCATGCTTTAATAAGTCATTGTAATATTAATAAAAAAATATTTTTCATTCTTTTGACAAGTACATTACGTAATGATTCAAATACATTTATGAAAACCGAACCTAGTTACATTCTTCAACACTCCCTCTTAAATAGGGAGGTATTCATAACAACATATACAAGTACAAGGAAGATCTCAAAACATATGAACTATGAAGAGTTTCGGCACCGCAATGCCATGGACTAGATTCTTGACCAGGGCAATCTATCCAGGTGGGACTAAAATGGACTAAAACTTTTAGCCTCTCTAGGTACCAACAGGCTTACTTGCTAACCATCAACCCAAGAATCTAGGTGCGTATCCGAGGACAAAGCTCCATGACCAACACCACCCTCCCTACTTTGGGATCTAGACATCAACACATAGTGCCAACCAGATGTCCTCCCAGGCAATGTGTCTCACACATAAAGCCTCAACAAATCTCTTCCAAACTTTTATCATCATCAACAAGATCAGCAATATCAACTAAACCAAGCATGCTTCTAAGATATTCAAACTTCTTATTAGGAAAAGACTATGTTAGTATATCAGCTACCTGATCGTCTGTCGGGACATACTGTAGCCTCACAATCCCATCTTGCACCAAGTTCCTAATGTAGTGGAACTTATTGTGATATGCTTCATCCTAGCATGAAACACTGGATCTTCAGATATCTTGATGCAACTTTGATTGTCACAATTGATCACAGTAGAACCCAGAGACTTCTTGAACAAATCTGTCAAAAGCTTCCTCAACCATACAGCCTCCTTTCCTATTTCACATGCAGCCACATACTCTGCTCCAGCACCACTCAAAGCAACGGGATCTTGCTTTCTACTAATCCATGAGATCATGGCAGATCCCAAACTAAAGCATCCACCTGTAGTGCTTCTTCCATCGGTCTCA
>APFE030145288.1:104518-114663 GCA_000404065.3 Pinus taeda | reverse complement strand
GTCTTCACATCCATTTGATGGATTTTCCATCCCATTGTAGCAGCCAATGAAACCAAAGATCTAATGGTAGTATACCTTGCCGTGGGTGAAAAGGATTCTTCATAATCTATGTATTCCTTTTGAGAGAAACCCCTTGCAACAAATCTAGCTTTGTATTTGTCTATACTTCCATCGACAGCGTGCTTGATCTTGTAGATCCATTTGGAGGTGACAAGTGATTCGTCACTTGGTCTAGGAACGATTTCCCAAACCCCATTCTTCATGATGGATTGATATTCTTCCTGCATTGCCTTCTTCCATACTTCTTAATGAGCAGCTTCTTCAAATGTCAATGGTTCAGCTTCAATCAATTTTGTCATATGCAGCATATCCTGAATATCTTTTCGGCCTTTTACTTTCTCTAAAGGTTCCTTTTGTAACTCCATGTCCTTCAACATCTTCAAGAGTAGCTTTTAACCAATTTGGCCTCTTCCTTGTGTTCGGTATGATCACAGGTTGAATAGGCTCACTTGGTCCTCCTTCTTCTTGAATTGTAGATGGATTGTCGTGTTGTACGTCTTCTTCTTCGAATATTGGTATATCTTCGTCATCAGAATTAATAGGTATGTCCTTGGATCTTTTGTAGCCATGTTTTTCATCAAATATAATGTCCCTGCTTACTTCAATATGTCTTCCTTCCTTGATGTAGATTCTATATACCTTTGAGGAGAGACTATAGGCAACGAAGATCCCTTCGATGCTTGTAGAAACTAACTTCTTTCGTTTGTCCTTTGGAATGTGGATATAGGTAGGACTCCCAAAAATTCAGAGATGGTCCACACTTGCCTTCTCCCTTGTGAATGCTTCCTCAGGTGTCAAATTCTCAAGAATTCTATGAGGACATCTATTTTGAATATATGTTGTTTTCATTGCTGCTTCTCCCCATAGAAATTTTGCTAAGTCTTGATCAAGGAGCATTGTTCGTATACCATCTTCTATTTTTTCTTTCGGAAATTGCAATTTGTTTGGGATAGTAGGGAACAATGAGCTCCCTCTTAATTCCTGCTTCTTTACAATATGCAATCAATTCTTTAGAAGTGTATTCCCCACCATTATCGGATCTCAAAGTATTTATTTTTCTTTCGGTTAGGGTTTCCACTTCAGATCTAAACTCCTTGAATTTTTCAAATACTTCATCCTTTTACTCGAGAAGGTAGAATCATATCTTTCTAGAGTGATCATCAATGAATGTTACATAGTAAAGATGACCTCCAAGTGATTTGTCAGATAGAAGCCCACACACATCAGAATGAATGAGGTCTAATATTTCTTTAGACCGTGTTTCACTATTTGAAAATGTTTTTCTTGTATGTTTACCCAAAGAACATCCCTTGCAAACTCCTTCACGATCTTCTTTGATATTGGGGATGCCATGAACCAGTTGATTAAGAGTGGGAATAACCTTGTAGTGTAGATGACCATATATTCTATGCCATAGCTCAATGGGATTGATTTCCATATGAACTAGAGCTTGAGGACGTGGTGTAATGACTCTATATAAGCTTCGTTCACGAATTCCAATAACCCTAGCTTTATCAATACTTGAATCTTTTCCCCAAACCAAAACCTTTCCATCAACAAAAGCAACTCTATCCCTTTTATCTTCTAAGCAAGAAATTGAAAGCAAATTCTTTTACAAACCTGGAACATATAGTATATTGTTGAGATGTAGTTTAGCTCCATTCTCTAGCTTCAAAGATATTGATCCCAAGCCCTTAACAGCATAGCTTTTGTTGTCTCCCAATTCCACTGCATGAGAAGACGGTTCCTTTCATAGAGTATGAAGTTGTTTACTTTCCCCTGTCATATCCCTTGATGCTCCACTGTCAATAATCCATGCATTATCATCATTAAGTGAACCTATAAGTGCAACTAAGAAACCTTGACTTTTGACCTTGTTGACTAAGTAGTAGAAGATCTTCTTGGTCCAGCTTGCTGCAGAAATGAATCCCATTCTCATATAACTTATCATAGAGGGAGTGACCATTTTTTTAAAACCAATAGAGTGATCTTCAATCTTCCTTGACCTTAGCTCTGATACCATGTTGAGAAATCAATGCTAGTAGAGTTAAGGTTAGATTTCTCTTTCTTGATAATTACTTGTGAATTATGTGGGCTTCTTTTACTTCTTTGTTATATTATCTTTCATCAAGCAATTACCAAATTATGTGTATGAAGATCACAAAAACACAAGACACAAGATGTAGACACTCTGCCAAGGCAAAACCCCTATCTAGGAGAAAACCCAGTCAAAATCTCTTCCTTCAACAGTTTTCGTGAGACCTTATAACCTAGACACAGACCTCCTCTAACCACCAAGTCAGCCTCCTCTTCCAACAACTTCGACCCAAAACTTCGACTTTGAAGCAGCGGCACTTCGACCCAGCAAGTGGTAGCAACAGTAGCAGCAATATCTTCGACTTGACAACAAAGACTTCGATCTCTTAGAGGAAGCCACACAAGAGAGAGACAGATAGCCCAAAATTTCAATCTTGCCTTTTTCTCCCTTCTTCTCCAACTTCGCACTCCTTTTAGCCTTCTTTCCTACTTCGCACTTTTCCAGCTCTTTCTTCTGGATATCGAACTTGTGTGAGAGAGAGTGAATACTCCAAATGAATTCAAACTACTTGTATATATAAGCTTCTGGTGAGGTCAAATTGCCCTGTTTGAGGCCTACTTGATCTCCTCGAGGCCGACTTGGTGTAGATGTGTCAAATACCTAATTTGAATCAATAATAAATCCTTTTACATGATTCAAAAGCCCAAGAAGGGTCTCATAAAATGTAAAATTGACTCTAATGACAATATAAATCCTAGGAGTCCACAATGGGGACTTTGACTAATAAAAGATGACCAAAGCATGAAACCCATGCTATAATAAGTCATTGTAATAATAATAATAAAAAAAATATTTTTCATTCTTTTGACAAGTACATTACATAATAAATCAAATACATTTATGAAGACCGAACCTAGTTACATTCTTCAACACTCCCTCTTAACTAGGGAGGTATTCATAACAACATATGCAAGTACAAGGAAGATCTCAAAACATATGAGCTATGAAGAGTTTAGGCACCGCAATGCCATGGACCGGATTCTTGACCAGGGCAATCTATATCCAAGGTCCTCCAACAGTTTCTTGCATCCAAAATACGAATAGCAAGAAACTCCGGAAAATCTTTCTTCAATCATTGTTTTTGAAACCCTTCTAGTGTCTCTTTGAAAATCACCCACTCGATGTTGTGTCCCCAATGTCACCCATCGGTCTCCTTTATAATCTCTCAGTCACAAATGAATGGCCACGATTAAAAGTTCACTTGTTCTAATCAATGGCTAAGATCTTCTTAGTAACTTTCTACAAGCTTCTATAGGAAAATCGACTTTATTCCAACTAATATCAATTAATTATTCACTTTTCCTAAGTTAGACTTAGGAAATATTTTAAAAATCACTAATTGACTTAATTAAGATATTTCCCTTAGGAAAAATTACATGGGCTTGGAAATAATTAACTCCTTTGGGAACCTAGCCTCAATGACACCTCTCGAGACTAGAACACCTGTCTGAGCTACAAAAACTAACACTCCCTCTTAGCGAGCAAGGTGTTCTCCATTAACCGAACTTATCGCTGAAGAAAATAAACTTTTCTTTAACCAAGGCCTTCATTAGAATATCTACAACTTGTTGATTTGCGGGAACACTTTGTAGTCGAACTGATCCATATTGTACATTGTCTCTGATGAAATGATATCTGATGTCGATGTGCTTCGACTTATCATGAAACACTAGATTCTCTGATAGCTTGATGCAACTTTGATTATCACAATAGATATTGGTCGTCTCCATGCTATAACCAAACAGTGCCACTAGCAGCTTTTGAAGCCATATAGCTTCGGATGTAGGTTGTAGCCATGCTTGTTGCCATGTATTTTGCTTCTACAAAACTTAACACAACTAATATTTGCTTCCTGTTGTACCAAGAGACAACCACTAATCCAATACTAAAGCAACACCTTGAAGTGCTTTTCCGGTCCACTGCACTACCTGCCTAGTCTCCATTTGTGTTTCCCATCAGCATGACACCGTCACCTTGAGTATATATCAACCCATACTCAATTGTACCTCATAGATACCACAGCACATGTTTTGTTGTTATCCAATGCACCCTCTTTGATTCCACCATGAACTGACTAAGAGTGTTACACGTAAAGCAAATGCTTGCCTTTGTGTTGACCAAATACATGAGAGAGCCAATAAGTTGTTTATAAAAAGTGGGGTCCACTGCTTCCTACTTAGACGCATCAATCTTCTTCCTATTGGTAATCATAGGTGTAGACATAGGTTTACAGCCTAACATCCTTAATTTCTTCAAGATCTCCATAGCATATCTCCCTTGATGAAGGATAATCTACCCATCTATCTACCATACTTCTAGACCTAGAAAATAATACATCAACCCCAAATCCTTCATCTCGAACTATGTTGACGAGTCCCTCTTGCAATCCTCTATGAGCCCTGGTGACCTAGTTAAAAATAAACCATCCATAATAGCACGAGAATGAGACGCTCACCTCCTACCATCAAATAATAGAGGTTCGAGTCTACCTCACTCTTCACGAAACCCATCTGCTGCAAGTAACTGTCAATACGACCATACCATGCTCTGGGAGCTTGCTTGAGTCCGTATAGCACTCTCTTTAGTCTGCATACATGGGTATCCCTCCCATGCGTCTCAAATCATTCTGGTTGTTCGATGTACACCTCCTCTCCTATTACTCTATTCAGAAAAGCCTCTTGACATCCATCTTATGGATCTATCATCCCATTTGTGCTGCAAGTGAGATCACGATCCTAATAGAAGTATACCTAGCCATTGGAGCAAAAGTCTCCTCAAAATCTATTCCCTCCTTCTGAGCAAATCCCTTGGCCACAAACCTTGCCTTGCATTTTTCTACACTGCCATCTGCAGAAAGCTTGATCTTATAGATCCAACAGTAACCAACCACTGCCCTGTCCAACAGTCTAGGCACCACCTCCCAAAAATCGTTCTACATGATGGAGTTGTACTCCTCCACCATTGAATCCTACCACACCAGGTGTTGTGCAACCTCCAAATAACTGGAAGGCACACTCTCTTCACATCCAGCCTCATTAGATTGTAAGTCATTACTTGTACTTCTACAAGTTGTCATGCAAGTGACTTCGCCTTGCTTGGGTATGACCTCCATTTGTTGGGTTGTTACAACTCGGGGACCACCATTGCTCATTCCTCTTAGTACTACCTTGCTACCCTTTGGGTCTCGAAATTCCATTTCCATCACTTAGTAGTTCATCACGAACCTTCTTAGCAAGTACAACCATTGCACTCCCAGCACCATAATATTATTTGCCAATTCTATCACATAAAAATCATTAGTAAGAGCATACCTACCAAATGTGATGTTCAAATGTGGAACTACCTGTGCATGTCATATGATACCCATCAACGACCTTCACTTCGAAGCCCTCAAATTCTTGGAGAGGGATGCCTCTCCTTACCACCATGGTTGCATCAATAAAGTTGTATGTTGTTCCACCATCTATCAATGGTACGATTCGTTGCCTTTGTATAGCACCCTTGGTTTTGAATGTGTGATATTTAGGGACTCCTAAGAGAGTGGTGATAGTACCTCCCTCAATTATCGGAAGTGGCTTCTTAGTTACTTTCAGGGATGGTGCTTCTTCAGAAATGCTAGACTCCTTGCTTGGTGGTTGTGTTGTATCACCCTATTTGTCATTATTGAGCAATACTTCAATGTGATGAATCTTTCCCTTTCCCAAACATCGATGACCAGGTTCTCGTGGCTCTTTGCAAGTGAAGCAAAGCTTCTTTCTTCTAAGGTCGTTTCGAGTTTCTTCATCCAACCGATCCTTCTTAGTTTCGTTGTCCAAAGATATCCTCTTGCCCTTATCTTTTAGAGGGACTTGTGTTATGGGTGGAGTCTTCACTTTTGGTGCTACAACTCCCATATCTCGAGTCTTCATGATGAGGGAATCGATGGGTAGCTTTGGAGACACATCGAGCAGGTGAATTTTCAGAGAGACACCGGGAGAGTTTCAGTGCTAGTTTTATAGCATCGAACATGTGTTCTAGTCTCGCTGTTGGTTAGAGAGACTTAGAAACACAAGAACTCTAGAACCCAGAAAAGGTTTCAAGAGAAAACACTTAGAAATGGCTCAATTAAGTTAATTAATCAATGATTAAATATTTCTTAAGTCTAACTTAGGAAAAGTGATTAATTAACAGAATTAATTGATAAAGGTGAGATTTCTCTAGAAACTCACATGGATCGACTTACAGATGATCCTAGTCGTTGATGAGGATATCATCATGGTTTTTGGTGAGCCAACAAGAGAATATAAGAGGAGGTCGATGGGACTAGAGCAAGACACACTTGGTGAGCGAGTCCCTTGGACAGATCAAGCTATCCATTTTTCATGTTCAGTGCAGGAAGAAGAGTTTGAGCTAGAGAAGGGAAGCAAAGATAGAGGAGTAGCAGCAGAGTAACCCGGCAGAGGTTTCCATTGCCGGAAGAGACAGTAGAGAGAGGCTAAACTGTTCCACGCACAGGTTTGCGCAAGGGCTTTCACAGAGCCTCAAGAGGGCAGATCGATTCAACTAAGGAAGAAGTCGATTCAATTGCCTGGTGGCTAGGAAAATTCTCAATAGGCCAAGCAAATCACTTCTAGAGGCAGAGGCAGGCAAGACGTCTGATTCAGAAGGAGTTTCGGGCAGAGACAAGCAGGACGTCTAATTCAGAGGGAGTTTCGGGTAGAGCATACAAGACACTGTGCAAGGCCTATGCAGGGATGGACACAGATCTTTTTGGGAGTCAGTTTCTAAGCCCAGATTGTGGTTGGATTGTTTGTGGAGAGAAAAAAATCTCTCAATTGATTTTGCTAGTACTTCTCTCAGAGCGAATCGCCAGTTACACATCCAATTTATTGTACTCGGTTTTGTTGCTGAAGAATTAATAATAAAACCCTCATTTGTTGCACTAGTTTTCCCACATTAGGTTTTTCCAGGGATATTTGTCCAAAACTAATGGTGTCATATTTTTGTGTATGTGCTCTATATTTCACAGTGTCCAACATTTTATTTTCCACACATTTTTATTGTGAAGAAATTACAATGTGATTAATTCGTTATTTTGTCGTGACAAAATAAACAGCATAATTTAATCAGTTAGAAGAATTAATTCTAGTTGTTGCATTTCAAGGAAAAATTCACATTCAGCAGCAGTGATTGAGAAGAAGTTGCCAAAGTTTATTCTTCACAGAAGTTTCCAATTTCTGAGTGTCAAAAGAAGGGTTCTTTGCATTGTGACATAGACAAGGACACTTAACATAAACCCTAGAAGTCTTCAATGGAGACTTTGACCTAAAAACAATTGACCCAAGCATGAAAGCCATGCTTTGATAAGCCAATTTATTTAATAATAAAATTTCTTTTTCTTTTTTTTGACAAATCATTTCAAATATAATATGAAGACCAACACTAGTTACATTCTTCAACAAGCAGTCGTCAGAGAAAAGATAGATGATGATGAGCTTGTGATAACTGCTCTAAATGGGTTCTCAAAGTAGTGGGATGTGTTTGTCCAAGTGATTAATGGACGACAAGACCTGCCTGACTGGGATCATCTACAGAGCGATTTCACTCAAGAAGAGCTTAGGTTGAGCCTTGTCAATGGCAGCAGCAGTAAAAGCCAAAAGCATGAGGATGACGACAATGTTGCTCTTGCAAGAAAGGGCAAAGCCAAGAAAGGCTCAAGCAAAGGGCTTAACTCCAAGGTAGAGAAGAAAAAGAAAAACGTGAGTAAAATCAAGTGTTTTGGATGTGATCAACAAGGACACTATGTCAGCCAATGTTTGAACATGAAGAAGGATGATAAGAAGAAGCACCAGCAAATTGTAGCTTCAGCGGATATTGATGAATTGTCTTCAGGACTTGATGAGTTCACTCTCATAGCTTGCCTTTCTAGCTCGACCACCATAGGAATCTGGTATATTGGCAATGCGGCGTCATGTCATATGACAAGAGTTAGAGAGTGTTTCTCCATCTATAAAGTAAAGGAGATGGCCTTCCAGATTCAGATGGGAAACAAGTACAAGTGTACTCCAATTGGGAAATGTGTAGTCACATTTCTGAGGGAGTCGAGCAAAAATATCCATGTTACAAATGTGTTGCATGTGCCAGGTTTGGGAATGAACCTGATTTCAGTTTCTGCTCTCCAAGATAAGGAGTATGACGTATACTTTCAAGGACAAAAGTTGTACATAAAACACCAGGATTGGAAGTCAATAAAAGAGATTGGGGTAAGAAGCAACAAGTTGTACAGGTTACAATTGGACACCCCAAAGGCACTAGTTAGCAACAACAGTAGGAGAGATATGGGAGAGCTATGGCAGAGGAGGATGGGTCATATCCATCATGGAGCACTTAAGTTGCTCAAAGAGACCGTGACAAGTATACCAGAGGTGAGTGCGGAACATGATGATGTGTGCAGAGGGTGCGTGCTTAGGAAATTCACAAAGGCAACATTTCCAAGGAATAACAGTAGAGCCAAGAGTGTGTTAGATTTAATACCATTCTAAGATTTGTGGTCCAATGTCCACTAAGTCTCTCAGGGGTTATGAGTATTTTGTGACCTTTATTCATGACTCCTCCAGGAAGACCTAGATTTACTTCTTCAAGACCAACAAATGAAGTCTTCTACTCGAAAAGAAAGAAGATTAAGGTTCTTTGGACAAATAATGGGGGCAAGTACATCGAGAAAGCCATCATGGATTTCTGCACGAAGGAGGGAATCAAGAGAGAATGGACAGCTCCGTACAACCCACAGCAAAATGGGGTTGCAGAAAGAAAGAGCAAAACAATAATTGGAGCGGCGAGGGCCATGCTATATGATCTGGACATGCCTAGATATCTTTGGGCATAGGCATGTAGCACAACAGTTTACATTCAAAATAGGGTCCCAAACAAGGTGTTGGGAAAGATGACCCCCGAGGAGGCATTAACAGGAAAGAAGCCAAAAGTTAGTCATTTTACGATTTTCGACAATATCGCAATATTGTCGCATTCCAGACAAGAAGCACACCAAGCTAGATGCAACTGCAAAGAAGGGATATTTTGTTGGGTACATCGAAACATCCAAGGCATACACGATCTACATTCCAAGTAGCAGGAAGATCATCGTGAGACGCGACATAAAGTTCCAGGATGAGAAAGCCTTCCACAGGTCTCGTGAGTTGCCAACAGTTGATTAGAGTCAACAAGCATAAGCTCCAAGGGTTGAACAGGTACCTCAGGTGCAGGGCACGAGCACGAGTAGAGTGACTAGTACAGGCACATGTACATGTGTCGAGGAGAGTTCGCAGCATGAGGAGTTGCAATAGGATGAGGACCTTGAAGCTTCACCCATCACAAGTGCGAGAAGGAATCGTGAGGTGCTTAAGACACTAAGAGATGAGCATAAGTTTGATGGAGATCCTAGATCGAGCACCAGGGTTAGGAGACCACCGGAGAGATATTTCGAGTATAAAGCATTGATGAGCGAGCTCATTGATAGTGAGCCTTCCAGTTATGAGGAGGTTTCACAGCATCAGGTGTGGCAAGATGATATGGTGGAGTACAAATCCATAATGTTGAACGATGTTTGGGAGGTCGTGCCTAGACGATAGGGCAGTGGTTGGTTTTGTTGGATCTACAAGATCAAGCACACTGTAGATGGCAGTGTGGAAAATTTCAAGGCAAGGTTCGTGACCAAGGGTTTCTCTCAAAAAGAGAGGATAGATTATGAGGAGACGTTTGCTTCAGCGGCTAGGTATACTTCCATTAGGGTCGTGATCTCACTTGCAACACAGATGGGATGGCAGATCCACTAAATGGATATCAAGACGGTGTCCCTGGTTATAAAAGAGGAGGTCTACATTAAAGAGCCAGAGGGTTTTGAGAAGCATGGGAGGGAAACCCATGTATGCAGGTTGAAGAGAGTGTTACAGGGACCAATGTTGCGAAAATCGGGATAATATCGGCGAGGGGAAAAAATCGGAAAAAAATC